>CAUYON010023378.1:0-10021 GCA_963573935.1 Arctocebus calabarensis
AAGCTGGAAGTATTTCTTTAAATTCTTTCTCTTAGTTTTTCAAAAAACATCAAGAAACCATGAACAACATTAGTAATGAAGACTTTGACTACCACTTGCTTGATGAAGGTTTTACTATCAAGGACATTCTGGACCAAAAAATTCAATGAAGTTTCCTCTTCTGATGATAAGGATGCCTTCTATGTAGCAGACCTCTGAGATATACTGAAGAAACACTGAAGATGGCTAAAAGCTCTTCCTCGTGTCACTGCCTTTTATGCAGTCAAATGTAATGACAGTAGAGCCATTGTGAAGATCCTCACTGTCATTGGGACAGGATTTGACTGTGCTAGCAAGACTGAAATACAATTGGTGCAAAGTCTCAGAGTACCTCCAGAGAGGATTATCTATGCAAATTCTTGTAAACAAGTGTTTCAAATTAAGCACGCTGCCAATAATGGGGTCCAGATAATGACTTTTGACACTGAAGTTGAGTTGATGAAAGTTGCCAGAGGACATCCAACAGCCAAGTTGGTTTTGTGGATTGCCACTGATAATTCCAAAGCAGTCTGTCCACTCAATGTTAAACGTGGTACCACACTCAAAACCAGCAGACTTCTTTTGGAACAGGCAAAAGAGCTAAATATTGATGTCATTGGTGTCAGCTTCCACGTAGGAAGTAGCTGTACTGATTCTGAGACCTTCATGCAGGCAATCTCTGATGCCCACTGTGTCTTCGACATGGTAGCTGAGGTTGGTTTCAGCATGTACCTTCTTGATATTAGTAGTGGCTTTCCTGGATCTGAGGATGTAAAGCTTAAATTTAAAGAGATCACTAGTGTAATCAAACCAGCATTGGACTTTCCATCAGACTCTGGAGTGAGAATCATAGCTGAGCCAAGCAGATATTATGTTGCATCAGCCTTCACACTTGCAGTTAATATCATTGCCAAAAAAATTATATTAAAGGAACAGATAGGCTCTGATGATGAAGATGAGTCCAGTGAACAAACCTTCATGTATTACATCAATGATGGAGTATATGGATTGTTTAATTGCATCCTTGATGATCATGCTCATGTAAACCTCTTCTGCAAAAAAGACCTAAACCAGATGAGAAGTATTATTCATCCAGCATATGGGAACAAACAAGCGATGGCCTTGACCTGAGAGTTGAGTGCTGTGACCTGCCAGAAATGCATATGGGCCCCTGGATGAACTTGGAAAATATGGGTGCTTACACTGTAGCTGCTGCTTCTATTTTCAATGGATTCAAGAGGCCAACTATCTGCTATGTGATGTCAGGACCGACCAGGCAACTCGTGCAGCAAATCCAGAACCCTGACTACCTACCCGAAGTAGAAGAGCAGGATGTTGGCACTCTGCCTGTGTCTTGTTCTTGGGAAATGGAGTGAAACGTCACCCAATATTTGTGCTTCATTAATGTGTAGATATCATTCTGTAGCTGTTAAATGCAAGTTTAGCTTAAATTAAGGGATTTGGGGTGGCCCTTTAACTTAATTATTGCTAGTTTTGAAATGTCTTTGTAAGAGTAGGGTTGGCACAGATGCAGAAATATGTAAGATTAGGAGTTGGGGGTCACACTTATCTGTGTTCCTATGGAAACTATTTGAATAATTGTTTTATATGGATTTTTATTCACTTTTCAGACATGCTATGAAAGAGCACCCCTCTGCTGCTCAGCAAGCATTTGTAGCTTGTGTAGTGGCAGAATGGGCCAAAAGCTTAGCATTGTGACCTGTTTTAAGAATAAAGTATCTTGAAATTAAAAAAAAAAAAAAACAAGAAAATGTGGATGCCGTTTACCAAATGGAACTGGTTGAACTACAGAATTCTGACTCTCTGAAAGACTCATTCCAGTCAAGCAGCCTTCCTAATTTCTATGCATCTCTCCCCTCTAAGACGTACCCTAATCTCAGGAACTATGTACTTAAAATGGCAGCCATCTTTAGCAGAACATATGTCTGTGAACAGACTTTTTTCAGAATGAAACATCTGAAATCTCCAACCAAATCTAGACCTACTGATGCACACTTGCCTCACTTGTTATGACTAGCAGTGACAAATATGGAACTGGACATCGACCATCTCATTAGCCAAAAGCAGGCCCATAGTTCCCACTGAAATGCTGGTAAGTATGTTGATTTAACTTTATTTGTTCTTCATTTTAAATATTGTATTTGTTCCCATTTTGTTTTTTTACTTCAAAATAAGATATGTGCAATGTGCATAGGACTTTGTTCATAGTTTCTTTTTTGAACTATAGTCGGGCCCTCCAATGGTCTGAGGGACAGCGAACTGACACCCTGTTTAAAAAGTTTGAGGACCCCTGCTCTATACTGTTTTCACCCTCTAATAAGTACTGCTTTACCCTCTTCTTCTGTAAGCTCATTTCCTTTTTATCTCTTAAATTTGAATATGAATATACAGTACTTATCATTCTGTGCCCAGTATAGCTTGCAGCTAGTCCACGACACAGCTATTTCTTTGACCTACCAATTTCCTTTTCTTTGGTTAAATACCTGGTAATGGGGTTTCTGGGTCCCATGGTAATTTTCAGGGTTTTCTTTTTAATTTTTAAGTAACTCTCCACAGTATTTTCTATAATGGCTTTACTATCTTACATTGTCACTAACAGTGTATAAGCAGTGCCTTTTCTCCATGTTCTTGCCATCATGTTATTTTCTTTTTTTTTACTTTTTGATGATAGCCATTATAAGGTGAGATCAATCCCACTGTGGTTTTGATTTGCATTTCCCTGATGGTTAGTGATATTTGGGTTTTATTGCCAAAGTTTAACTATTTAACCTACAATGTCATAATTATTGATGTATTTCAAATGTCTCCTTCTAAAAAATACAGATGAAATCTTTCTTTCTCAATTTATTTTATTTTAATCCCGCAGTACAAAAGAATTTAGGTCTGAAGAGTATAAAATTAAAACTATTAGAAAAATAACCACGATAATTGAAAGAAAACATAAAATTAAACGTAAATCAATAATATTAGAAGTACACCAAGATCTTTTTGTCCTATAATTGAAATACAAAATAAATATATGAGCACTCAGAAGTGAGGAGAAGAACACAAAGCAAGTTGTAAGTATCAGTCTCTTATTTTAGAGCATTGTGAGCATAGAAGAACAAATTTCTTCAGTAAAAACATTGATCATGGAAAAACAGCATACACAATAAAATTCAATTTATATCAAATAAAATGTTATTGTTACACATACACAATGAAATTGCAGGCCTTCCTTCCTTCATCCTTCCTTCGTACCTCTTCGGTCTAGCTATATTACTTGGCAGCGCAATTAAATGGAAGAAACAAAGCCTTTGGAATCGCGTAAAAACTGTAAGACATTAGAAGGTCCCTAAAATTCTCAGAACCAAAGTTCTTTAACCTTCCTGTTTTGATAATTTATTACCTCTGTTTTGATAAGAATCATAAAAACTACTTGTCACAGAGGACAGTAATGGGGGCCTACCTACTTGCGGGTAAGATCACTAGTCAGGTGGCCATTTCTTCCATCCAATAGTGTACACTGTGATTAGTAGAATGATGTTTGCAAACTTGAGAAATGTGATATATAATTATCTTATGCATCACCTCAAACCTAACATGTATTGATATCTGCAACCTACAGAGGAGAAAATTGGAACTACATGATATTAAATTACATCCCCAACACCTCTGTGCATGTAGAGAGCAGTGCTCGGGACAAAACAGCACTGTCTGAACGCAAATCAAAAGTCTGTCTGTAATTCCCCTGTGACTCTCCCTTCTCGTATGTAGGCATTTCATTCATTAAATTACTGTTTTTGTTTCTGTGACAGGTTTTGCGTTTTGCAGCTGTGGTAGCTGTTCTCTTATTTTAGCAGAGATGTAATACCTTCAATCACTAACTTTGATTACTTTGTATATATTGGAGATTTTACAATTTGATACTAGAAACAATCTGTAAAACGAATACTCCTATTTTATAGAAGAGAAAAGTAAGGCATGGAATATAGCTCCCCAAATTGGATAGCTAATAAATGGTGTTTATGGCAAGGAATCCATTCAGTTGCATTCTGAGGTCCATTCTCTAAATCACTGTTTTGCTTGACTGACAAACAATGATGACCAGAAGGCTTGAATAAGTATGAGGTCATCCTAGATTTTAGCAAAGTTTTGACATTTATCCATGTATTGAACTAATAACTATGTATGTATCTTGTGGCACACGCTGTTCTCAGTACAGGACATTAGCCATCCACAGAACAAATAACAATAGAGGAACTTTTATGCATTACGTTTTGCCTAATAGATAGCCTTGGGCCTGAGAGGACAGAATAGCCAACAGTCAGAACCACATACGAAAGAATCAGACAGCAACTGTTTCTGGGAAAACTGGTCAGACTCACCAAAAAAATGACAAAGATGATGAATTTGGAACTGTATTCGCTCAATTCAACAAACTGGAATTTAGCAATTCACCAGACCGCAGCCCACGATAACAACTAGCCAGTTAAGAAATGATGAAAAAAAAAAAGGTTTGATGAATTGGAAAGCATTATCTTTCCTGGTAGAAAGTTGTGGGTTTGTTGCATAAACTCTGCTCTCACTCTTCACCTTCGAATAAGCCTATATACCAGTAGATTCTCAAATAGTCTAGTTGACTTACATTTATACTTTACAATTACAGCTGAGCATCCACTTAGTTTCAAGAGTTGGTGGTTGTTGTCAGTATATCAAAAAGAGAAGGAACGTGCTACCAGTGGAAGACAGGAAGCTTAAACAAATGAATTCCTTCCCAGCTTAGAAGTTGCCCCTCCATGATTAGCTTGCTGTTCTTTTCTCAGACTAGTGTATCTTCACTCAGTACCTAATCCCCATGACCTAAAAGAAAAAAAAAAAAGAAATTCAAATGCATGATATAAATATTAAACTGTAATCAGATACACTTCATATTTGTGAAAGAATACTTCCTACATTTCCTGTAAGCAGTGTTCCAGTAAAAGAAACTTCAGAAAAAAGCAATACGTAACACAAGTAAATGCCAAAACTACTCTCTGTATCTAAACTAAATTCCCTTACTTGTCCATCTGACTTGATTTTTAAAATCATATCTATCCAGTGGCTGGTCACAAGCCTTTTTCTTTATTTTTGTCATACCTTCTGCTTTGGGTGTTTCATAAAAAATAATCCTTTTGTAGGTAGATTCCAGGTACTTGGAATCACATAAAATATTGTTCTCACTTTTCATGGGATATATTATATTTAACAATGTCTTTTCATTTTACCAAAGCTTAAAGTTTTCTTTTTTATCTTGTTTTTAAATTTTATTCTATTTTCCTTCAGAGTTAAAAGAAAATAAAAACAATACATCAAAAACAAATTCTCAATTCAATCGTGGGGGGAAAAAATCTTTAGTATTTCAGAATTTTAGAGATTTTCTTTCACCTTGGAACAAAATGCAATCACCTATTCACTATAATCAAAAAATGAAGTTTTGAATAAGAGTTGAATTTATGTATGTTCGATTCATACTGTATCTTTATTCTTCACCTGTAATTGGTCACAATAGCCGGTCAATACTGAACGTTAGGCCTTGTCTAGGAAGACATCATTCATGAATATGTTCAGCTGTTCTTTAACTTATTAAAAAAATTTCTATATTCTAACAGAATTTACTTTTACTTTGCATATATATGCAAATTAGATATATGCAAATAAGATATATAGTATAGTATACTATATATAAATAGTTATATATACATGTATATATAGTATAGTATATAGTATAGTATACTGTGTACTATAGTATATATATAATACTATAGTATATATATATAGTAGTTCCCTTTCTAAGATTCTGTTTTCAATTTTAAATCTCAATAGTACTTGATGGCTTATGTAATAAATCACCAACTATTTAACACTCCATTTAAACATTTTCATTAACTGACTTTTCCTCATGTTGAGAAGAGTAACTACATTTTATTATTCATGATTGTAACATTCCTTTACTCAACTAGAATGTGAGAAGTTTCTAGAAGGTTTTTACTCTAAAAGGTTTTTATAATTTTTATAAACTTAAGTTCCTGCTAAGTTTCATCCTGAACTTTAATCTATTGGAACACATGTAGAAAGTTCCTTCTAGAGATTCTTCCTTTACCTGTCAACTTGTAGACACAGTACTTTGTTATGTTAATCCATCAATGTTCAAAAACTATGTCTCATATATTAAAGAGAACTTTTAAGTTTTAAAAAGAGCAATTTTCAAGTTCCCCTTTTTATTCTGAGACCTGATACATTAATTAAATACATAGTTGACAAGGTTGATATCACCTTCATGCATAAATAATATAAAAATGATCTAAGATTACCTCCCTGTTAATATTATCTATTTGTCTATATACATGCCTTTTTGGCATAGGTTGAATTTTGTTCCTAATAAATATAGTAGCTACTAGGAGCTACTGTAACTCCTAGTAGCTCAGAACATGCCATTAACTGGAATGAGGATCTTTACAGAAATAAGCAGGTTAAAATGAGTAGTCCCTAATCCAATTTGACTGGTGTCATTATAAATAAGGAGAATTGCAGACACAGACAGCACAGAGAGAGACACAAAGACAATGTCATGCTAGGCAGAGGATCAGAAGCATGCATCAGCAAGGAATGCCAAAGATTGGTGGGGATCACGCAGAAGCCAGGAAAAGGCCTGGTACAGATTCTCCTTCACAGCTCTCAGAAGGAACCAACCCCACCGTTTTCATTTCAAGCCTCTAGCATTCAGAACTAGTAGATAATAATTTTCTGTTATTTGTAAGACATCCAGCGTTTGCTACATTATTTTGTCAGCGCTAGGAAATTAATAGTCTACCTGTCTATCCAACATTTATTTATCTGTTATAGATATTCTTCCCATCTCAGTTGTATTCCTGAGTTACAAATACACAGTGTATCGGCCCTGTTTTCATGAAAAAGTAGAGAGACAACAAATATTGTTTCTTCCTATGCCTGTGTCACACCTATTACATGTCAACTGTCTCATGGACATTTGCAATTTTAGGCAACATGTTCCCATGTTCAGGTTGCTAAACAGCCCTTGAATTTGATAAACTATTTGGGTTTCAAACTGTAAACAACCTGCTTACCTTGCTGTTATCAAAAAACAGCATTTTTTCAGGTTGTAGATGGGCTTTCACTCTCAGTTCCGAGCTGTTCCATGACGACACGTCTCTATCTGTCTTTCCTGGGAGGTCTGAGATATCACATGACACTCTCCTTTACCTCAACTTAATTCTATTTCAAGGCCTTACTTTTCTGGCCTTATTTCTTTTTCCGGCAACTGAGTTTTGATCAAAGAACTCTGCTCCACAGTAACACTTCTTAATCAAAATGTGAATCTCAAAGAGTGGAGATCTTAGTTCCTGTTCTCTGATTAATCTAATATGTACATTCTTTCACCTCTCATTGGTAATTATTTCTGAATAATAAAGTATCTGGTTATATTTTATATTCACACAAAGAAATGCATTATTCTAACTTTCATATTCCAGGACTCAAATATAGAGGCAGTAAATCAAGTACTGATGTGGATGTGGACATATACACCCACATGCACACATATGTAGGCCAAATCTATTGGATTTGAAATGAGTGTAATATAATATCACTTACCTGGATGGTACTTATGGAGGTATATCCTGAAGTCACATATTTTAAAAAATGTCTGTTCACTTTGATGACAATTTCTCATATCAAGTGATTCATTATAAATAAATTCCTAGGCAACATTCATTTTGCTTAGTATGGCAATTTTGAAAATATATTATAAATTCAAGCTGATAGTATCAATTGAACAGAGTAATGCTGCTTCTTGAACATGAAAGTAGGAGCATAAATCAGCCTCGCAGAATAAATTTGTCATCACTTGCTAAGATTATTTCTCTGTGTCTCACTGGTGGTGTAGACACTTGGCAATAGGGTAAAATATTTACAAATCTAAGTTACAAAATTGCCAAAAATAAAAAACAGGTAGATTAAGAATGTAAGTATTATTAGAAAGATGAATATAAAATAATAAAAGATCTAAAAGTTCTCTTTTCATTGTAGAAGTCCTGCTGTTTCAGTTATTATCTTACTACTTCCATGTAGTAATTAGGAAAATAAAAACATTAATGTGATAAAAACCAAGCATAGATTTGTCCCACTTCTAACACTGCATATGGACAATTACAAAATTGTTGTACTGAACTGTTGGAATAAAACTATAAACTAAGAATACAGTAGTACTTCCCCTTTATATGATCAAAATTCAATTTTTCTATAATTTCCATTTTATACTAACCTATTCCCATTTACTTAAAAACTGACTTGCAGTTTTTATAACTTTTACAAAATAAAAAATTTATAAATATATTGGTAGACAACAATGAAATAAATTCTGGTAGTTAAAGTAGTTTTATGTTCATTATATGAATTTTTATAATCTTTAATATTGCCATTTAAAAAAATGTTCCTTAAAGATACGTAATTTATGTGTAATTACAAATAAAATAAAATAGTAACATTGTGAGTTATATATACCAAAGTTGCTTCCATATTGGCTTTTATATGCTCAGTGTTTAGATCATGGCCAAATAAACACTACATCCCTTTTATGCTTTTATTCTTTTTAAATCCTGCACTCAACCCACAAAAAGGACTATGACCTCATTGCTGGGTATGACTGCAGGTGCCTTCAAAGTACTTCCCTTGGGAAGCTAGTACCCATGCCAACACCTAGTCCACCCTTTAAAGCAATTTTTGAACTTTTTTCTGAAATGGCTATTGGAGCTATTGTTGAATTACCCTTGAGGTCCTGAATTTCATTAAATGTCTTCCTTTCGATGTTTCCTTTATCTTCAGGGAAAGTAAAAAGTCACTGGGGACCAGATCGGGTGAGTAGGGAGGGTGTTTCAATACAGTTATTTGTTTTCTAGCTAACAAATTCCTCACACACAATGCTGTGAGCTTGTGCGCTATGGTGATACAAGAACTCATTTTTGACAGAGCTTTCCCATGCCAAGATTTTTAGTTGAGACTTTTTAAAATGTACCTCTGTTGTTTACTTGATCTGCTAAGCTTCTCACAGGAAGCTGATAATTTTGATGCAAATCCATTAAATTTTTGTTTCTGTTAGTTATGTTCACTACTGGCCACTCTGACCTCTCTTTATCAATGCTGTTTTCTTTCCCCTCAGAAAAATGTTTAATCCATTTGCACACTGCCGATTTCTTCGTGGCATTTTCCCCATCAACTTGGACTAACATGTCCCTGATTTCACTTCTACCATTAAAAAGTTTAACATACAATTTAATGTTCATTAGTTGCTCCAATTTAAGCTCTGGCTTTCTCAGGATGGCATATAAAAATACACAACAACAGTAACTAATGCCACTCAGCAAGACACTGCCAAACTTACAACTGTGAAATGTGGATGTACCAAGGTTCTGAACCGTACGGAGCTGGTTGCACAGAACTGGGAATTTAATTGTCAGACCTTGTACGAAGCCTCACTTTTATCATCATTACCTGTCTTTTTTCTGATTTTATTTTTCTGTGTTGGACAGATGATCAAAGAGTATGGAGCCCCCAAATTTAAAATTATTTAGAGTTATAGAGATATATTAGGGAGTGAAATAATAGTTTTAAAATCTGTTGGGTTTTTTTTTTTTTTTTGCATTTTGGGGGTTTGCAGTATTTTTCAATCTTTAATTTCATTTATTTAATGTTAGAAAATATAGTTTAATGAAACATTCATAAAAAACTCTGCATATTAAAAGAACAGAGTACCTTAATATTTGCACCAAAAATAGCAACACCGATATAGTCAGATAAACTTAACACATTTCTTTTTTAATTTCATGAGGTTACAGATGATCAGGTTTGCGCCTGTTAGGTAAAGAGCAAGTTGCTTCATTTAGAATTTGCATACCCAATTATAGCATAGGAATACAGGGAAAGGGGAAAGGGAGGGGAGGGGAGA
>CAUYON010023383.1:0-22124 GCA_963573935.1 Arctocebus calabarensis
GAGGCAGGAGACTCGCTTGAGCCCAGGAATTGGAGGTTGCTGTGAGCTGTGATGCCACAGCACTCTACCCAGGGTGATGGCTTGAGGCACTGTCTCAAAAAAAAAAAAAAGGAAATATATATATATATACATATAGTATTATATATGTACATATATATTCACATACATATACACATACGTATATATATATGTGTATATATATATAATATATATATATAAAAATAAAATGACTTTGCTGGCAAGCTGCAGGTGCTTATGCCTGTAAACAAGGCAGACTAGAAGGCCAAGGCAGGTGGATTTTGCCTAAGCTCAGGAGTTCTAGACCACCTTAAACAAGAACAAGACCTTGTGTGGGTCTGTAATTGTTAATCTCCTTCAAATTGGTACTGAGTACATGTGACGCTTGTTTTTCTAATCTTGTGATACTTACAAGAATGTTTTCAAACCATCTAGGTTTAGCTGGCTTTTTTTTTTTTTTTTGAGACAGAGTCTCACTTTTTCACCCTCAGTAGAGTGCTGTGGTGTCATAGCTCATAACAAACTCAAACTTGTGGCTCAAGCGATTCTCTTGCCTCAGCCTTCTGAATAGCTGAGACTATAAGTGCCTGCCACAATGCCTATTTTTCGAGACGAGGACTTGCTCTGACTAGGGCTGCTCTTGAACTTGTGAGCTCAGGCAGTCTACCCATCTCGGTCTCCCAATTGCTAGTATGACAGGTGTGAGCCATCACACCCAGCCTTGGCTTCTTTAATTCTCATTTAAAAATTCACATTTCTTTCTAGTAATTGGTAAATCAGGCTATGAAACATAATTACTTCGTTTGCCTAATGTCCAAGCATAAAAGTAGAGAAATAATGACTTGTTAGGCAAATCAGAAAATCAGGCTCCCATGGCCTTATGTTTTCTCCTTCACCTCCTTAGACAAAATCTAAAATAATAACCATTCATTTTACCAATGGGAAAATAGAAGCACACAGATGTTAGAAAGTTGCCTAGGCTTGGTGCCTGTAGCTCAGTGGCTAGAGCACCAGCCACATACAGCAGAGGTGGCAGGTTTGAACCCAGCCTGGGCCTGCCAAACAACAATGGCAACTACAACAAAAAAATAGCTGGGTGTTGTGACGGGTGCCTATAGTCCCAGCTACTCAAGAGAATTGCTTAAGCCCAGAAGTTTGAGGTTGCTGTTGAGCTATGATGCCATGGCACTCCACCGAGGGCAACAAAGTGAGATTCTGTCTCAAAAGAAAAAAAAAGTTCCTAAGGCCGATATAGTGTAATAAGAGAGCTAGATTGAAACATGGCTTCCGAGTCCATATGTATAGTCACTACATGTTAAGGCCTCCCAAGGGCTCAAGCTTTTAGCCATATATGAAATAGGAATCATCAATCAAAAGACATAAGCTATAACTATGGTTCCTTAGTATTCAAGTTTGGGTTTGAAAAAGAAATTATTTGGGCTTTTTCCTACATGATCCTCAAAATCTATACCACACTAAATCTATCAACTTCCACTTTTTGGTATGATTCTCCTTTTATTATTTATATTTCAAATTCATATATTCAGTGAACATTTGAGACTCTACTATATCCCAGGCATTATTGTAAGCAATGGGACTATGAAGATGGCCAAGTTTATTTAATATCCAGTCTTATTCCAAAAATAATTTCAGACTCTAGACTTTAATATTTTTTTGGAGTGTACCAAGATATCTAAGACACTGTCCCTTCCCTGATAGAACCAACAATCTGATAGAGATATTTTACAAATAATTACAATGTGGTAAATGCCTGGTAACAGAACTATTTCACAAGGAGCTTTATCTTTGATCAGAGTCTTAAAGATTACCAGGTGGTGGTTTGGTACCTGTAGCTCAAGTGGCTAGGGCACCAGCCACATACACTAGAGCTGGCAGGTTCGAATCCAGCTCTGGCCCACCAAACGACAGTGACAACTACAATCAAAAAATAGCCGGGTGTTGTGGCAGGCACCTGTAGTTCTAGCTACTTGGGAGGCTGAGTCAAAGAATCACTTAAGCCCAAGAGTTTGAGGTTGCTGTGAGCTGTGACGCTACGGCACTCTACCGAGGGCAACAGTTTGAGACTTGTCTCAAAAAAAAAAAAAAAAATAGGGCAGTAGCTGTGGGTCAGCGAGTAGGGCGCTGGCCCCATATACCGAGGGTGGTGGGTTCAAACCCGGCCCCGGCCAAACTGCATCAATAAATAGCCGGGCGTTGTGGCAGGCACCTGTAGTCCCAGCTACTCGGGAGGCTAAGGCGAGAAAATCACCTAAGCCCAGAAGCTGGAGGTTGCTGTGAGCTGTGACTGCACAGCACTCTACCAAGGGTGACAAAGTGAGACTCTGTCTCTACAAAAAAACAAACAAATAAATAAATAAATAAAGATTACTAGCTTTAGTAATTATAGAAAGAGGAATTTTTTTTTTTTTTTGAGACAGAATCTTACTTTGTCACCCTTGGTAGAGTGCCGTGGTGTCATAGCTCACAGCAACATTAAACTCTTGGGCTCAAGTGCTCCTCCTGCCTAGTCTCCTGAGTAGGTGGGACTATAGGCACCTGCCACAACCCTATCACTATTTTTTAGAGGTGGGGTCTCACTCTTGCTCAGGCTTATTTCCAACTTGTGAGCTCAAGCAATCCAGCCTCATCGGCCTTCCCAGAGTGCTAGGATTATAGGTATAAGCCATTGTGCCCAGCCTGGAGAGAGGAAATGTTGTGTGAAAGCAAGAAGACAGAAAACATCAGGATGTAGTTTGGCATGGCTGAAGGAAAAGGTACATTTTATTGGAGTATAATCGGAGAAAGTGAGGTTGAAAAATGTGGACAGCGGCCCTCTTATAGTATTGTATCTTGACTTTAAAAAAAT
The DNA here is from genome assembly GCA_963573935.1 of Arctocebus calabarensis. Lineage (NCBI taxonomy): Eukaryota > Metazoa > Chordata > Mammalia > Primates > Lorisidae > Arctocebus > Arctocebus calabarensis. The sequence continues at coordinate 2,885 of CAUYON010023383.1, forward strand.
TTTTTCTTAACATCATTTATTATTTTTAAAGAAAAGCAAAGAAATGAATGTAGAGGGGAAAAGCCTAGACAAACCTCCAATACATGCAACAATTTCAAAAATACCTAAAGAAGGAAGCAAGTTGTTAGTAACCAGACAAGGAGGCCAAAGTGCTATGGAGTTTAGCAAAGTGCAAGATCTTGTCTTCAAACAACATTCAAGGCAGAGCATAATAACAACAGAGACACTGAAGAAAATTCAGATGGACAGGTAAGGAAGGAGCATATTTTGAAATGTAATAATGTGTTTATACACAGATAAAAGAATGGGTGCAGGCCTGGCACATGCCTACAATCCTAGCACTTTGGGAGGGTGAGGCAGGATTGCTTGAGTTCTGGAGTTAGAGACTAACTGGAGCAAGAGCAAGGCCCTTTCTTTGCTAAAAATAGAAAAATTAGCCAGGTGCGGTGGCAGGTGCTTGTTGTCCCAAGGTGCTTATACTCAGGAGGCTGAGGCAGGAGGATTACTTGAGCCCAGGAGTTTGAGGTTGTTGTGAACTAGGCTGATGTCAAGGGTGGTTGACTGCTCCTCTTCTTTTAGGGGTTAGTCATTATTATATATCCAGAATGACTGCTGAGAATAGGATTCTGGCAGTCCCTTGTTTAGCAGGCCCAGGCCAGGCTCGAAACCACCAGCTTGGGTGTGTGTGGCAGGCGCCCTAACCACTGAGCTATGGGCTCCAAGCCTGTTTCTAACCTTTAAAAGCACCACTGGCAACCACTGGCTGAGGGAATGAGGTACAATCTAAAGCATGGCAGCTGGCTCCTGTAGCTCAGTGGGTAGGGTACTAGCCATATATACCAAGGCTGGCGGGTTTGAGCCTAGTCCGGGCCAGCTAAAACAACAATGACAACTTCAACAACACAAAAAAAGCCAGGCTTTGTAGTCCCAGCTACTTGGGAGGCTGAGGCAAGAGAATTTGTTGAGCCCGTGAGTTTGAGATAGCTGTGAGCTGTGACGCCGTGGCACTCTACCAGGGGTGACTGGTGAGACTCTGTCTCAAAAAAATAATAATAAAAATAATTAAACAAATAAATAAGGCATGGCAGCTGTATGATCTTGGATAGTAATTGAGCCTTTGTTTTCAATTTTTATTTTATTTATTTATTATTATTATTATTTTGCAGTTTTTGGCTGGGGCTGGGTTTGAACCCGCCACCTCCAACATATGGGGCTGGTGCCCTACTCCTTTGAGCCACAGGGTCCGCCCTCTTATTTATTTATTTTTTAGAGATGATGTCTCATTATGTTCCTCAGGCTGGAAGGCAGTCAAGATCATGGCACATTGTAAACCTTGAATTTTTAGCCTCAAGCAATCCTCTTGTGTAGCTGGGGCGACAGACATGCACTATACCTACTGGCTGTTTCCAACTTTTTTGTGTGTGTGTCAGAGTCTCACTATGTCACCCTCAGAAGAGTGCCCTGGTGTCATAGCTCACAGCAACCTCAAGCTCATGGGCTCAAGAGATTCTCTTGCCTCAGCCTCCTAAGTAGCTGGGACTACAAGTGCCCACCACAACGCCTGGTTATTTTGTTGTTGTTGTTGTAGTTATCGTTATTTAGCAGGTTCAGGCCAGGCTTGAAACCACCATCCTTGGTGTGTATGGCAGGCGCCCTAACCACTGAGCTATGGACTCTGAGCCTGTTTCCAATTTATAAAAATGAGACTACTAATGGCAATCTTGCAACATTCATATAAGGATTAAAAATAAGGCTCTAGCCCATTACCTGGCATATGTTGGTAGCTATTGTGATATTTTATTCATTAATAAGAAATAGTTATGGCGGTACCATAACTAATTGGTAGTTAGTTATTGGTAGGTAGCTACGATGGTAGCTCAGTGGGTAGGGTGTCGTCCACCTACACCAAGCTGGGCAGTTTCAAACCCAGCCTGGGCCAGCTAAACAACAATAATAACTGCAACAAAAAAATAGCCAGGCATTGTGGCGGGCACCTGTGGTCCCAGCTACTCGGGAGGCTGAGGCAAGAGAATTGCCTAAGCCCAGGTGTTGGAGATTGCTGTGAGCTGTGACATCACAGCACTCTACCAATGGCTACTTAGTGAGACCTCACTCTTGGGTTCAAGCAATTCTCTTGCCTCAGCATCCTTAGTAGCTAAGACTACAGCCTTCTGTCACAACGCCCTGCTATTTTTTTGTTTTTGTTTTTTTTTTTGAGACAAAGTCTTACGTTATCGCCCTTGGTAGAGTGCTGTGGCATCACATCTCATAGCAACCTCCAACTCCTGGGCTTAGGTGTTTCTCTTACCTCAGCCTCCCTACTAGCTGGGACCACAGGCACTGGCCACAATGCCCAGCTTTGTTTTTGTTGCAGTTTGGCTGGGGCTGGGTTCAAACCTGCCACCCTCGGTATATGGGGCCAGCACCCTGCCCACTGAGCCGCAGGTGTGGCCACCCCCCCCCCCCCCCCACACACACACTTAGTTTTAAAATTTTTATTAGAGATGGGTTTCTAACTCTTGCTCAGGCTGATCTCAAACTCTTGAGCTCAAGTTATCTACCTGCTTCAGCGTCTCAGAGTACTACGATTATAGCAATGAGCCACTACACCCGGCCTGAAGTATATTTTAGTCCTGAGGATTTCTTAAAGGCAGATACAATTTCCGTTGCCTCTATTCTGTTTTTTTCCTGTTCAGCGGGCTTGCTAATAAAGAAATCTGTTAAATTCAAAAGAGGATGTAAAAAAAAATAAATAAATAATAAAAGAGGGTGTAATATTTTTTTCTTTGAGACAGAGTCTTGAGCTGTCGCCCTGGGTAGAGTGCTGTCGCATCATAGTTCACAGCTATGGATGGAATTGAAACACATTCTTCTTATTAAAGTATCACAAGAATGGAGGAGCAAGAAGCAATCCAATGTACTCAGTACTAACATGATGCCAGTAGACAATCTAATACATGGCAACATAATAGACAAACTCAAATCAATTCAAGGTGGGGGTGGCAGGACAGTAAGGGGCAGATGGGTGTGTTCCTACTTAATGGGCACAATGTTAGGGTATATGGCACACCTCTTGGAGGCTGGGCACAATGATAACAAATGCGAACATTTTATTTTATTTTTTTTAGAGACAGGGTCTCACTTTGTTGCCCTTGGTAGAGTGCTGTGGTGTCACAGGTCACAGCAACGTCCAGCTCTTGGGTTTAGGCAATTCTCGTCTCAGCCTTACAAGTAGCTGGGACTACAGGTGTCCATCACAATGCCTGGCTATTTTTTTGTTGCAGTTTGGCTGGGGCTGGATTTCCTTGGTAAATGGAACCGGTGCCCTACTCACTGAACCACAGGCACCGCCTTTTTTTTTTAGACAGAATCTCACTATGTTACCCTGGGTAGAGTGCTGCGGCATCACAGCGCACAGGAACCTCAAACTCTTGGGCTTAGCAATTCTCCTGCCTTAGACCCCTAGTAGCTGGGACTATAGGCGCCCACCACAATGCCTGGCTATTTTTTGTTGTTGTTTTTGTTGCAGTTGTCATTGTTTGAGCTCGCCAGGGCCAGGTTCAAACCCACCAGCCTCAGTGTATGTGGCTGGCACCCTACCCACTGAGCTATGGGTGCCACCCATGAAAGCAAACATTATAACCTAATTCTTTGTACCCTCAAATTAACCTGAAACAATAAAAATAAATAAATAAATAAAGCAGAGAGGACTTACTTACCATGTAAGCCTGTTTGAATATTTGGCTATTATCTCTGTCTTTCTCCTGGTCTCTTCAAAGATTAGATGAACAATTTAATTTTGGGTCAGTGGCCTGGAACTTCAGGAAAGGACCCCACCTCTGTGTAGTAGGCACTGTCTCTATGAAGTTCCTATTGCTAGTTGGATTGCTTTCTACATCTTTCCAGTGTGAAGCCAAGAACTCACTTGGTGAGTTCGGGGCCTTCTTCCCTTCATTGGGATGCTACTGAAAGTTTGGTACTTGTCCTGAGGTCAAAGGAAGAATGAAGATATGTGGTTTGAGGAAAAGGAAAGAGAATTTTATTAATTTGGCAGGAAATGAAGAGGATGTCAGACTCGAGGGTTAAAGAGCCATCATCATCCCTATAAGCAGAAATACAGAGGCTTTTTTTTTTTAATTTATTGAATCATAATTATGTACATTGGTGCAATCATAGGGCACGGTTCATATACATTCAGAAATATTTTGATTGTAGGCTTTTTTAAAGGAAGTTAGGGGCTTTTGGTGATTATAGTATCTCCAGTGAAGACTATCTTATGAAATCTGTCTGGACAATTCTGTTAAGTTATCTCCTATGGTTTAAGATACAAAGAACATATTTCTGCCCCTTTGGTTATTGGCCTTGGGTAGGATTGCAGATTTTTATTTTTATTTGCAGTTTTTGGCTGGGGCTAGGTTTGAACCCGCCACCTCCGGCATATGGGGCTGGCACCCTACTCCTTTGAGCTGTAGGAGCTGCCCGAGGATTGCAGATTTTAATTTAACCAAAAGGGTGAGGGACAACTCATAAAACCTTTTGCCTTTTTTCAGACCCTTTCTTCTATTACAGGGGCATCCTAGGCATCACTGGGATTATAGGAGAACTTTTTTCTTAATGTAGTTATTGAATCTTTTGTGTTAAGTATTATTAAATAATTGTTGACAGGTGGATTGCTTGAGCTCAAGGAGTTAGAGACCAGCCTGAGTAAGCATGCAATCCATCTCTTCTAAAAATAGAAAAAACTAGCCCCATGTTGTTGTGGGCACCTGTAGTCTCAGCTACTTGGGAGGCTGAGGCAAGAGGATCGCTTGACCCCGGAAGTCTGAGGTTGCTGTGAGCTATGATGCCACAGCCTTGGGCAACAAAATGAGACACTGTCTCAAAAAAAAAGAAAAAAGAATAAAATAATGAATACTTATGTATGTAACATCAGATTTTAACATTTTACCATGTTTGGTTTAGAGATTTGGCTTTTTTTTTTTTTTTGAGACAGATCCTCAAGCTGTCACCGTGGATAGAGTGCCTTGGCATCACAGCTCACAGCAACCTCCAATTCCTGGGCTTAAGCGAGTCTCTTGCCTCAGCCTCCCAAGTAGCTGGGACTACAGGCGCCCACCACAACACCCAGCCATTTTTTTTTTTTGGTTGCAGCTGTCATTGTTGTTTGGCGGCCCGGGCTGGATTCGAACCCGTCAGCTCAGGTGTACGTGGCTGGCGCCTTAGCCCGATGCGCCACAGGCACCAAGCCTGGCTATTTTTTTTTCAAAGATCAAATAGTTCAAAAAAAGAAACACATTTCAGATATAGTTTAAGTTTCTAATGCCAGTGCCTTACCTGTTCTAAAGATAAACTTCATTCTAAATTTGGTATTTATTATTTCTCTAGCATTTTGTGATACTTCCATTATATATTTATATGTTTTATTTAAATCATGTCATTTTAATATTTAAGAATATTATATATATGATGTCATATTGTACATTTAATATTTGTTGTTGGTCTTTTGTATGTAAACTTTTCCAGGTTGTTTCCAGTCTTTTGAGAGTTTTTTGTTGTTATTGTTTTTAAATGATGAGTGATGTTGAATTTTTCCAAATGCCTTTTCTGCATCCATTGAGATGATTATATGGTTTGTCTCTTTTAGCCTTTACTGATGTGTTGTGTTCTATTAATAGATTTCTTTTTATTTTATTTTAGATTTTCTTTCTTTCTTTTTTCTTTTTTTTTGTAGAGACAGAATCTCACTTTATCACCCTCGGTAGAGTGCTGTGGCGTCACACAGCTCATAGTAACCTCCAACTCCTGGTCTTAGGTGATTCTCTTGCCTCAGCCTTCCAGTAGCTGGGACTACAGGTGCCTGCCACAACGCCTGGCTATTTTTCTGTTTTGCAGGTTGGCTGAGGCCAGGTTTGAACCCGCCACTTTTGGTATATGGAGCCAGCGCCCTACTCGATGAGCCACAGGCACCCCCCTGGTTTAGATTTTCTAATGGGAAACTATTTTTGCATTCCTGAGATAATTACAATTGAGTTGTGATGTTCCCTCTGGGTCTTAACTTAGATGGCTTCTGTAGCCTTTTGTGAATGTAGGGAAATATATTTTATTAACTTCTCTTTTGTTTCTCTTCACAGGCAGTTTTTCAGTGATGTGATTGCAGATACCATTAAGGAGTTGAATGATTCAGGCACTTTCACTAATCTCCTGGCAGCTTTAAACAAAGAGAGAGAAAACAAAATGCATTTCTATGATATCATTATCAGGTCAGAGTAATGTTGTTTATTTGTTTTGTTGTATTTTAAAGTGCTATTGGCCAGGCACTGTGGCTCACACCTGTAATCCTAGCAGTCTGGCATCCCGAGATGGGTGGATTGCTTAAGCCCAAGAGTTCGAGACTAGCCTGAGCCAGAGTGAGACCCCATCTCTAGGGCATTGTGGTGGGCACCTCTTTTCCCGGCTACTTGGAAGGCTGAGGCAAGAGGATCGCTTGAGCCCAAGAGTTTGAGCTATGGTTGCTGTGAGCTATGATGCCATTGCACTCTACTCAGGGTGACAAAGTAAGACTTTGTCTCAAAAAAAAAAAGACTGGGTGATGTGGCTCACACAGGTAATTCTAGCACTCTGGGGAGGTTGAGGCAAATGGATTGCTTGAGCTTAGGGAGTGGGAGACCAGCCTGAGCAAGAGCAAAACCCCATCTCTAAAAATAGCCAGGCATTGTGGCATCTATAGTCCCAGCTAGTGGGGAGGTTGAGGCTAGAGAATTGCTTGAGCCCAAGAGTGCGAGGTTGCTGTGAACTGTGATGCCACGGCACTCTACTGAGGGCAAGAAAGTGAGACTCTGTCTCTAAAATAAATAAGTAAATAAATGGAAAGATGTAGGAGGATATATATCAAAAGGTTAATACTGATTACCTAATAGGAGTGAAATTGTGGAATAAAAGAGGTGGCACATTGTCTATTTTTTTATATGTTCCTATTCTGTTTTGAAATATTATATATATATTTATTATTATTAATTTCTCAAAAGTTAAGAAAATAAATTTTTCTTTTTTTTAGACATAGAGTCTCACTTTGTCGTCCTTGGTAGAGTGCAATGGCTTCACAGCTTACAGCAACCTCCAGCTCCTGGGCTTAGGTGATTCTCTTGTCTCAGCCTCCCAAGTAGCTGGGATTATAGGCACCCACCACAATGCCCAGCTATTTTTTTGTTGCAGTTTGGCTAGGGCTGTGTTTGAACCCACCACTCTTGGTATATGGGGCCGGTGCCCAACTCACTGAGCCACAGGCACCACCCAAGAAAAATTAATTTTAATAAGAACTGTATGTACCATTCCATAGGAGGAAGAAAACAGTCTAATATTCAATGCAGACAGTTTTCTAGTGATTGATTTCATCTATATGATTATCTATTTGTAAAAATATTTTCATTTGATTTTTCTTCCAAATACTCATCAACTAGGATTTATTTAATTAATTAATTTATTTATTTATTTTGAGATAGAGTCTCCCTATGTCGCCCTCCCCTCTATTTTGAGATAGAGTCTCCTTATGTTCTCTTGCCTCAGCCTCCCAAGTAGCTGGGGCTACAGGCACCCGCCACAATACACAGCTATTTTTTGTTGCAGTTGTTGTTGTTGTTTAGCTGACCTGGCCTGGGCTCAAACTCACCACCTTTGGTGTATGTAGCTGACGCCCTAGCCACTGAGCTATAGGCGCCGAACCAGACCTGTAGAGTTTTTTCCCTAGAGTTTAGTCAGCATTCTTAGAGGAGAATATGCCAATCTTCAGCTGTAGTAGGTGAGAGGGGAGTTAAAAAATAATGGCAGGCGGGGCCTGTGGCTCAGAAGATTAGGGCACCAGCCCTATATCCTGTTGGTGGCAGGTTCAAACCTGGCCCCGGCCAAAAACTGCAAAAAAAAATGGGCGCCGGCTGTAGCTCAAAGGAGTAGGAGCTCACTGTCCCCCAAGATGAGGGAAGGTAGTCACCTGACCACAAGAACTGGGGAAGGGAATGAAGAGGTCATACTATTCCCTTGTCGTACTTTCAACCAAGCCACTTCTATCTAGCCCAGTGCCACATTTCTCCCTTCAAACATCCCTGGATCCTCTGTGTGTTGAGTTTTTCTAGTGTCTACAGCTTGATTCAGTTTTCTTCTTCTTGGCATCTCATTCTGTACACATTTAGATTTTATTTTTCTCTTTTCTGCTTTTATCTTTGTTAATTTTGTTGACTTCTGTCATCTGCATTGCTTCTTTCCCCAGTCTGTTTGACTCTGTAGGTTTATACCTTTCATTATGAATTTTGTATTATTTCAAGAAGGAACTGAAATATTGCATGTATTTAATGGCTAAATGAAAATAGAAAGTATACATAATTATGTTAAGTAAAAAAATTAGGATAAACTAACTCCAGTTAACTCCAGTTTTGTAAGAGAGAAATTGTAGTGTGTATTTTTTTTTTTTTGAGACAGAGTCTCACTATGTCACCCTCAGTAGAGTGCTGTGGTGTCACAGCTCACAACCTCAAAGGGAGTAAGTGATTCTCTTGCCTCAGCCTCCCAAGTAGCTGGGACTACAGGCACCTACCACAATGCCCAGCTATTTTTTGTTTTTTTTGTTTTTTTCAGTTTTTGGCCAGGGCCAGGATTGAACCTACCACCTCTGGTATGTGGGGTTGGCACCCTACTCCTTGAGCCACAGGCACCACCCCCGGCTGTTTTTTTATTGTGGTTGTCAGTGTTGTTTAGCTGGCCCAGGCCGGATTTGAACCTGCCAGCCTTGGTGTATGTGGCTGGCGCCGTAACCACTGTGCTATGGGCGCTGAACCAATTGTAGTGTGTGTTGACTGAAAGGAAATATAACATTTCAATCATAGTTAACACTAGATAGTGGGATTATAGGTGGTTTTTATTTTTCTTCATGCTTTTTTTTCATTTTATAGATTTTCTGAAATGGGTATGTATTAGTTTTATAATGTCATATAAATAACATTTGTGTAGTGAACCTGCCCTGAGATACTGAATTTAATAGTAGAAAGAAAGAGTTTGTTCTATGACCTTCTTATCTGTTTCTTGTGATCTGTAAATGGGAAGTACATGATATATAATTTTTTTTGCAAAGACAATCTCAAGATTCTAAAAATTTCTGAGTAAAAATATGTACATAGATGGGAGTTTAGTGATAAGGTTTCTTAGTGGTTGTTTTGGTTTTTTTTGGCTGGGGCTGGAAGCTATCAACCTGTCACCTCCGGCATATGGGGCTGGTGTCCCATTCCTTTGAGCCACGGGCGCCCCCCACCTTTTTTTCTTTTGAGACAGAGTCTCACCCTGTCGCCCTCGGTAAAGTGCTGTCACAGCTCAGAGCAACCTCAAACTCTAGGGCTTAAGCAATTCTCTTGCCTCAGCCTCCTGCATAGGTGGGACTACAGGCACCTACCACAATGTTGTTTTGTTTTATTTTTGTATTTCTTTGCTTTTTAAAATTTGTTTTAAACATAATGGGTTTGCTGGGCCAGAGGCTATGGCTCACACCTGTAATCCTACCACTTTGGAAAGCTAGTGCTTCCCACATAAGAGGATCACTATGCCTAGAAGTTACATACTACAAATGAGCTGTGATGACACCACTGCACTCTAGCCTGGGCTACAGAGCAGAATTCTGGTTTTTGGGAACAAATGGAGAAACAGTAACATAAAAAGTGGCTAAGTTCTCAAACAGTACTGAGTTTGAACCTCATTCTGCTGTTTACTGTTTGTCTTCTGAGGTATAGATGCTGAGGTGATTATTCATGCAAAGATTTCATCAGGGGAAACACTTGGGTGAGAGGAAATTGGGAGGGAATCTTTAGACCTAATGCAAGACTAATCCACCCTGAAGAAGAGGGAAGGCTGGATGGAAGAGACTGCCTTGCAGTCTAAGGATGCTTTGGCAAGGTCAGTAGGGAGCCAGTCAACCCAAGAAGTCTTGGCTATCCCAGAAGTGCCTGCCCTAGTATCTCTTTTGGGTGGGAGCAGTATAGGCAGGGTGGCTTCAGAACACACACAGTGAAGAATCTTAGAGCCTGGAAGATGGGACCCTTGTTCTCTAATGCTCCCTATGTGTAGAGGTCTGTGAGACACATTCTCATGCCCACAACAGATTACCTTAGAAAAGATTCTTTTGTTTCCTCTACTTGTGCCTCTGCTTTGCTTTTTCTCAGCAGTAGCTATTTCAGATGTAATACTGATAAACCAGAATTACATCTTCCTCCAATTTACTAAAAGAGTCTTTTTAAAAGAGTTACTGAAAATGTGTTCCATGGATTAGCATTATTAATACCACACTTGAAGTTTTAATGAACTAGTTAGAAATGCAGGCTTCAGGGCCCCATCCCAAACCTGCTGAATCAGATTCTCTGGCAGTAAAGAGAATTCTCTGGGTTTTTGTTTTTTGTTTTTTTGAAACAGAGTCTCATTCTGTCGCCCTAGGTGAGTATCATGGCATCATCATAGCTCACAGCAACCTCAAACTCATGGGCTCAGGTGATCTTCTTGCCTTAGCTTCCTTAGTAGCTGGGACTACAGGCACCTGCCATGACACTCAGCTAGTTTTTCCTATTTTTAGTAGAGACGGGGTCTTGCTCTTGCTCAGGTTGGTCTTCATCTCCTGAGCTCAAGCAATCCACCTGCCTCTGCCTCCCAGAGTGCTACAAGTACAGGCATGAGCCACGAGCCTGGCCTAGGAATCCATTTTTGATTGTTGTTGCAGTTTCGAGCTGGGTTTGAACACGCCACCCTCCGTATACGGGGCTGGCGCCCTACTCACTGAGCCACAGGTGCCGCCTGGAATATATATATATATATATATATGTATGTATATTTATATTTTAGGGACAGAGTCTCACTTTGTCACCCTCTGTGGAGTGCAATGGCATCATAGCTCACAGCAACCTCCAGCTCTTGGGCTTAGATGATTCTCTTGCCTCAGCCTCCCAGTAGCTGGGACTATAGGCACCCACCACAATGCCTTTGGCTGGGGCCAGGTTCAAACCCACCACTCTCGGTATACGGGGCCAGCGCTCTTACTGACCCACAGGCACTGCCCTGGAATCTATTTTTTAATGTGCAGGTGATCCTTATACACAGTAAGGCTTAAAGAAGCACTGCTATAGGCTTAGTGCCTGTAGTTCAAGCGGCTAAGGCGCCACCCTCATACACGAGAGCTGGCGCGTTCGAATTCAGCCCGGGCCTGCCAAACAACAATGACAAATGCAACCAAAAAAACAGCCGGGTGTTGTGGTGGGTGCCTGTGGTCCCAGCTACTTGGGAGGCTGAGACAAGAGAATCGCTTAAGCCCAGGAGTTGGAGGTTGCTGTGAGCTGTGATGCCATGGCACTCTACCCAGGGGGACAGCTTGAGGCTCTGTCTCAAGAAAAAAAGCACTGCTCTAAACACAAATTATTCTTATTTCTTCTAGGGAGGAAGAAGGAAGAAAAAAGATAAAATCTCTTCAAAAACAGCTAGTTAATGTTAAAAAAGAACGGCAATTTGAAGTACAGGTAAGATTTACCTGCATAATACCAAAAGTTACTCAGCTGAAACAGCTATTTACTTTCTGCTTTTTTTTTTGAGACAGACTCTCACTCTGTCACCCTGGGTAGAGTCATTATCATATGCCATGTCATTATCATAGCTCCAAAAAACCTCAAACTCTTAAGTGATTGACTTGCCTCAGCCTCTCCAATAGCTGGGACTATAGCTACCCACCAACAACCCCCAGCTAGTTTTTCTGTAAAACAGCTGTTTAGAAAACATCATTCTCAAGCAAAAATAGTTATGCATGAAAGATTGTTTTTTCTCTTGGGGTGTCTATACTGTTAAAAATAAAAAGATATAAAATATAAACTGGAGAGCTGACCTTGATTGTAAAAGAATTTCCAGGGTAGAGCTCTGTCAACCCTCTAGAGCTCTTAATCTGTTCTTACCCTCATACCCTACTCACTCCTTCCCTACTGGAGACCTTGCCTCAGGCAGTCTCTTCTATTCTAGCATCCTGGATAGGAAAGTCTGTTACTAAAGGAGACATTAAGCACATTACTGATCTTCTTACACATAGTAGTTAGGTTTAATAATGTCATTTGAATTGCATTTTCAAGTACTAAGTGGATTTAAGAAGCTTTTTTTTTAGAGACAGTCTCACTTTGTGGCCCTTGGTAGAGTGCTGTGCAGTCACAGCTCACAGCAACCTCTAGCTCTTAGGCTTAGGCAATTTCCCTGCCTCAGCCTCCTGAGTAGCTGGACTACAAGTACCTACCACAATATCTGGCTATTTTCTTGTTGCAGTTTGGCTGGGGCCAGGTTTGAACCTGCCACCCTCAGTATATGTGGTTGGCGCCCTACTCACTGAGCCACAGGCACCACACTTAATAAGCTTTTCTTTGGAGACAGAGTCTTTGCTTTGTCACCCCTGGTAGAGTGCCGGGGTGTCATAGCTCCCAGCAACCTCAAATACTTGGGCTCAAGTGATCCTGTTGCCTCAGTTTTTCTTTCTTTCTTTCTTTCTTTCTTTTTTTTTTTTTTTAGAGACAGAGTCTCACTTTATTGCCCTTGGTGTCATGGCGTCACAGCTCACAGCAACCTCCCAACTCCTGGGCTGAAGTGTTTCTTTTGCCTCAGCCTTGTAGTCCTCAGCTGGGACTACAAGTGCAGTTTAGCTGGGGCTGGGTCCGAACCTGCCACCCTTGGTATATGGGGCTGGTGCCCTACTCACTGAGCCACAGGCACTGCCCTGCCTCAGTTTTTCTATTTTAGTAGAGATGGGGTCTCACTTTTGCTCAGGCTAGTCTTAAACCCGTAAGACAGCCTCAGCCTCCCAAAGTACTAGGATTATAGGTGTGAGCCATGAGTCTGGTAGATTTAATGAGCTTTTGTGGGTGATTAGAACCTAATCTCATGTTTAATTTACTTTAATAAGAAAACACATCCTAGCTCGGCACCCATAGCTCAGTTGAGTGGGACACCATCCTCATACACCCAGGCTGGCGGATTTGAACCTGTCCCCGGCCTGCTAATCAACAATGACAACTGCAACCAAAAAATAGCAGGGTGTTGTGGCAGGTGCCGGTATTCCCAGCTACTCAGGAGGCTGGGGCAAGATAATTGCTTAGGCCCAAGAGCTGGAGGTTGCTGTGAGCTGTGATGATGTGGCACTCTACTAAGGGTGACATAGTGAGACTCTGTCTCAAAAAAATAAATAAATAAAATAAAAAAGAAAAGAAAAAACTTCCCACGGGTTTTGTTTGTTTGTTTTTGGGTTTTTTTTGAGACAGAATCTTACTTTCGGGCGGCGCCTGTGGCTCAGCGAGTAGGGCGTCGGTCCCATGTGCCGAAGGTGGCGGGTTCAAACCCAGCCTCGGCCGAACTGCAAAAACAGAAAAATAGCCGGGCGTTGTGGCGGGCGCCTGTAGTTCCAGCTACTCGGGAGGCTGAGGCAAGAGAATCGCCTAGGCCCAGGAGTTGGAGGTTGCTGTGAGCAGTGTGACGCCACGGCACTCTACCCAGGGCGATCGAGTGAGACTCTGTCTCCACAAAAAAAAAAAAAAAAAAAAAAAAGAATCTTACTTTCTCACCCTTGTTAGAGTGCTGTGTGTATCATAGCTCACAGCAACCTGAAACCTTGGGCTCAAGTGATTCTCTTGTCTCAGCCTCTCAAGTAGCTGGGACAATAGGGGCCCACCACAATGCCTGTCTATTTTTTTTTTTAAGAGATGAGGTCTCACTCTGTCTCAGGCTGATCTTGAACCTGTGAGCTCAGGCAATCCATCCATCTCGGCCTCACAAGTGCTGGGATTATAGGCGTGAGCCACTGCATCCAGCCCCCAAGTTTTGTTTCTGTTTTTCTTTTTGAGGCAGAGTCTCAAGCTGTCTCCCTGAGTAAAGTGTCATGGCGTCATAGCTCATGGCAACCTCCAACTATTGGGCTCAAGCAATCCTCCTGCTGCAGTTTTTCTATTTTTGGTATAGACAGGGTCTCACTTTTGCTCAGGCTGGTCTTGAACTCATGAACTCAAGCAATCCACTCACCTCTGCCTCCTAGAGTGCTAGGATTACAGGCATGAGCCACTGTGCCTGCCCACATCCCACGTTTTAAGGAATTAATGTGGAAGAGAAAGTTTGGGCTACAACTTGAACAGTTAGAAACTAGCTCTGTTAGTTTGACTAACAACTTTTCTTTCTATTAACAGTTTAGAAAGTCACAAAGTATGGCCTAATGTCATAGCTATTTGAACAACTTTGTACTTCAGAGCAAGGAATTTTCATTTTCTGTACATAGACATTTATTCTGTGCATAGACATTGGAAGATACTTAAAAACTATATTTGGAAGAATTGTTTTTAAAAGGTAAGTAGTCTCGGCTCCGTGCCTGTGGCTCAATGGGCTGGGGCGCCAGCCACGTACACCTGAGCTGGCAGGTTCGAATCCAGCCCGGGCCTGCCAAACAACAGTGACGGCTGCAACCAAAAGATGGCCGGGTGTTGTGGCGGGCGCCTGTAGTCCCAGCTACTTGGGAGGCAGAGGCAGGAGACTCGCTGAGCCCAGGAATTGGAGGTTGCTGTGAGCTATGATGCCACAGCACTCTATCCAGGGTGACAGCTTGAGGCTCTGCCTCAAAAAAAAAAAAAAAGGTAAGTAGTCTTTCAGGATACTACCTTTAAGTCTTCCAAACAAATTTATTAACACCCATTCCTTTTTTTATTTGCCAATTACAAAGTCTCTGTTGTTATGGTGGGGCCCGTGGCTTAGGCCTATAATCCTAGCACTCTAGGAAGCCAAGGAGGGTGGATCACTTGAGCTCAGTAGTTCAAGACCAACTTGAACAAGAGCAAAACCCCATCTCTACTAAAAATAGAAAAACCAGCTGGGTGTTGTGGTGGGTACCTGTAGTCCTAAGCCATTTGGGAGGTTGGAAGCAAGAGAATTGAATGAGCCCAAGAGTTTGAGGTTACTGTAAGCTATGATGCCATGATACTCTACCCAGGGCTATAGAGTGAGACTCAGTCTAAAAAAAAAGTACTGTAGGAAGGGCCCAGTGGCTCACACCTGTAATCTTAGCACTCTGAGAGCCAGAGTGGATGGATTGCTTGTTCTCAAAGTTCGAGACCAGTCTGAACAAAAGCGACATCCATGTCTACTAAAAGTAGAAAATCTGAGGCAAGAGGATTGCTTCAACCCAAGAATTTGAGGTTACGTGATCTATGATGCCACCGTACTCTACCCAGGGTGACAGCTTCAGACTCTGTCTCAGAAAAAAAAAATAGTGTATATAATTCCAGTTTTAGGAGTTTAAAAACCTAAACTACAGCTTTAGGGATAAGTGCTTAAATTGTAAACTATAAATAAAATTACCATAAAATTGAGGCTCCTAGGTAATTTTAGGAAAAGAGAGAAGGTAGTGATTGAGAAAGCGTGTGTGGGAGTTCAGTGGGGGCTCATGTCAGTTGTCTTCCTTATTCTAGGATTACTTTGTTATGTGGGGGTTACTTTGTAAATGAGACATAAACTTATTTTTTGTGTGCTTTTTCTTTTTTTTTTTCCCCCAGTGGTAAGACAATTTATTCACAGAAAATAATACAGAAAACACTAAAGCTCCTGGTAGAGAGAGAGAACACAAGTGGGGAGAGAAAAGCTCTCTCTGTTTCTCTCCCAGTCTTTCCCCGTCTCCCCCTTTAGGCTTTTAGTCTCTGGGTATATATAGGTGTATGGGTTCCTTGGCCAGGAACAAATGAACACAGTCCCTTCCGCCGGGGGCAAGGTGAATGAATGTATCAATGAACGAACACAGTCCCTTCCGCGGGGCAAAGTGAATGAATGTAACAATGAATGGACACAGTCCATTCATGGAATTGAGGCCTAGGAAATTCACATGAAATTGACCTAGGCATAGGAAATGGGGGTGCCACATTTAGTCCTAAGTGTAAAGTGAAGGAGACACCAAGGCACAGGTGTCTCCTCGGCAGTTGTCCAGCCTTTTTGGCTATTGGAGCCTCCGGTGGGGGTTGGCGGTCCCCTTCCTTGCCTGTCATCCAGCCCGCTGGTTCTTCAGCTGGCTGCGTAGCACCGATAAGGCCAACAGAGAAAGATTTATTAACAGGCAAAGCTGATGAGAAATCCCCATTCTGTTTCTATTTCCTATCAGCTCTGCTACAGGAATAGAGAATCCCTCCAGGGCCAGCCTTTGATAGGAACCACCAGGCACATTGAGGTTCCTCAGGGGTCCAAGTACCAACCATCCTGGGTGACCCAATCCCCAGGATTCCTGAGTTTCTTCAACTATCTGAGCAGCATTTGTGTTTGGTCCCTTCTTTGAATTCCTAGGTTCTAAGTCATATTTATTACCTTTTCTAAAAAAAAGGTTTTGATCTAATAGTTGTATGTATTTTCAAGGGTGCACGTGACACCCATACACAATGTGTTATGAACAAACCAGGGTAATGGGGTTATCCATCACCTAAAACATTTCTCTTTTTTTTTTTTTTTGTTAGGGACATTTGAATTGTTTTCTTCTAGCAACTTTGATCAACAACAATTTTTGTTAACTGTAGTCGCTCTTATGTTCTATTGCACCCTAGGTCCTATTCCTTCTATTTAACTGTATTTTTACACCTGTTTAATCTCTCTTTCTCCTTCCCTTTTCCGTACTCTTCCCAGCCTCTGCTAACCACCAATTTACTCTACATAACTATGATATTCACTTTTTTTTTTTTTTTTAGCTCTGACATATGAAGGAGTTTGATATCTGTCTGTAGATGTTTGGTTTATTTCATTTACCATAATGACTCCTAATTTCATCCGTGTGACTGCAAATGTCTAGACCATATTCTTTTTCTTGAATGGTTGAAGAATAGTCTCTCATGCATATGTAGACCATGTTTTCTTCATCCATTCAGAAGTGATGGGCATTTAGGTTGATTATTACCTTTTGTTCTCTCAGTCTTCACAAGGGCAGTTGTTTCCTGCAGTGCCTAGTATCTGGATTTCCTTAGCATCCTGAATGTTTCCAACGTTTGGCTAACCCATTGCCCGTTTGCAATACCTACTAAGGGTTCTGTTTTAATTTACTAGGACTTCAGTAACACAGATAGGAAAAGAATAAAAATAATCACCCCTCATATAATTTATTTAAGGTATGTTTGTGTATACGACTCAAAGTAAATACACAAAATATTGTAAAAATGTTATATCTGAGCAAGAGTGAGACCCTGTGTCTAACTATAGCTGGGCATTGTGGTGGGCGCCTGTAGTCCCAACTACTTGGGAGGCAAGAGAATCTCTTGAGTCCAAGAGTTTGAGGTTGCTGTGAGCTATGATGCCACAGCACTCTACTGAGGGCAACAAAATGAGACTCTGTACATATATATATACATACATACATACATACATATGTGTATACACACATATGTATGTATATATAAAAATGTATATAAAAATATATATGTATATATATACTCATATGTATGTATATATAAAAATCTAGATTAAGTGGAGATTTGGGGTGATTTTAATTATTTCATTTCCTAATATTTTCTAGGCTAGACTACCTCATCTCAGTAATTAGGGAAAAGTTATATGTGATGATAATGGCCTATTAGTTGTTAGGAATAAAAGTGTTCCATACTTCTGGATTTCTGGAGGCCTGCATGTTCTAGCGGATTGTTTACAAAGTATATTCTATGGATCACAGATCACTTGTGCTAGAGTAGCTTTGCATGCTAGCTTTAAAAAAAAAAAAAATTCTAGTCTCTTCACAGAGCCAGGGTCTTTGGATCAGTGCCAGAAACCTGAGTCTTCACAAGTATCCCAGGTGATTCTTATGCCTATATTGAACTTGAGATCTCCTCCCTGGGCCATTTCCTGTTTCTAAGCAAATATAAAGTTATGCTTACAAGACGCATATAACTGCAAACTTTATTTTAAGAAACAAATACAATAAATGTATGACTAATACAGCCCCAACAAAAACTAATTGTCACCTTATTGAAAATTCTTCCTTTCTTTATGAAACCTACAGTGTGGTAATATGTCACACTGACTATTCCCATGTAGGAAACTACTTTTAGTACCACCATGCATTTGGCTCCGACAGTTAAATGATTTGTGTACCAAGAGACAGTTGTGCTTTTTCTTGCAATCATCATTAAATCATTGCAAATATACAAACAAATAAAATTTGAGTGTAAACATGAGTTATTTTCATAAAAATAAAGTTGAATATTTGAGGAAGACGATCTAAAGTTAATAGCCTAAAAGACAGCTGTAAACTGTAGTGTCAGAAAGGCATCTAAAAGGAGTGAGTAACAGAATCCTAAAATCTGCAATTTTACACATATTAAAGTTTGTTTCATAATTCCCTTAAAATAATGGTTACACATTTGAAAATCTTAGCATTGTAGAGACATGTTATACTTGTTTATTAAAAAAAGAAGAAAAGATCTCGAGGAGCCAAGATGGTGGTCTGTAGCCAGCTTTCTGCAGACGCCCCTGTCCAGAAGGAGAGTTAAAGGACAGAAATTTAGCGAGAAAGCCAATGGTTTGGAGCTGAGCCAAGAGACAAGGTCAAGGAACGCACATCAACACTGCTGGAGTGACCTGCGATCCCAAGGATACAAATAAAAGGTACAGAGCACATCACCAAGCGGACGGGAGTCCCCTCCCCCAAGAGAACAGCTTGCAGTATACGCCATACCTCCATACAAACAAACAAGCGAGCAGAGTTCAGATGTCCTTCCTCCCACTCTATCCCATGGGAGAGACCCTCTAAAAACCGGACCTCGTTCCCCTGTGCCACAGCACTCTCCTGCCAGGCATAAAGTGGCATAAAGCTGTATAAAACTGTATATATTCTCTACCTGCAAGTTGGAACTCCCGGCACTCCCCTCCACTCTCACCCTGAGGTTTGGAGGTCTGTCCCCCACGGAGTCCAGATTCTTGAACACTTTCTCGAGGGATGTGGACAGGGCATGGGTTGCTGCTGGTCGGTGTAGTTCTCCCAGCTTGGGAGCAGTGAGAATAAGCCCAAAAGCGGCTGGCCGGCTGGCTTTGCTGAATTACGGCCACACCTAGCCCTCAGGGGATGACAGTGGAGACAAAGGGCTGAAGCTCGCAGAATAAGTCAGGACTATTAGCAGCCCAGCGTCTCCCCCACAGGGCAGAAATTCTGCGAACTTGTTCTGTTCTATCAGCTTTTTTACCTACTTTACATCAATCA
>CAUYON010023385.1:0-30199 GCA_963573935.1 Arctocebus calabarensis
AATTATTTCTTCAATGAATAATTTAAAAAGAGAAAGAATAAACAACCATACACTGCCTGGCACATAGTAGTTACTCAACGAATAATAGTATTATATATTTTTAAAGAAGGGGAGAGCAGAGAGAGGAAGAATGAGGGAGGGATGCGGAAAGGAAGAGCAGAGAGAGGGAAGGAGCAAGGGGTGTAGGGTCTTGGTGTGTGCCACACCTTTTGGGGGCAAAACATGATTCTAAGAAGGACTTTACCCAACAAAAGCAATCAGTGTAACATGGTTTCTTGTACCCTCAATGAATCCCCAACAATAAAAAAAAAAGAAATTAAGAAAAAAAATCAATAACTTTTCTATATGCCAGTGGCTAACAGTCTGCAAAAAGAAAAAAGAAGAAATCTATCTTATTTAGAAGAGATACCAACAAAATTAAAACACCAAGGAATAAATAGAATTTTGTCTCCTTCAAGGAGACAAAAGATCTCAACAGTGGAATCTACAAATAATGTTATTATTATTATTATTATTATTATTATTTTAGAGACAGTCTCACTCCATTGCCCTCTGGATAGTGCCGTGACTTCACACAGCTCACAGCAACCTCCATCTCCTGGGCTTAGGCGATTCTCCTGCCTCAGCCTCCTGCGTAGCTGGGACAAGAAGCGCTTGCCATATGCCTGGCTATTTTTTTCTTGCAGTTTGGATGGGGCCTGGTTTGAACCCGCCACCTTTGGTATATGGGACCAATGCTCCACCCACTGAGCCACATGCGCTGGCCCCAAACTACAAATCATTGATGAAAGAAATTGAAGAGGACACAAATAAATCAAAAGGTATCACATGCTCATAGATTAGCAGACTTAATATTATTGAAATGCCTACACTTTTAATTGCCATCTGCAGACTCAATGCTATCCATATCAAAAGGCCTAAGATATTCTTGACAGGAAGAGAAATGAAAATAGTAAAATTTGTATGGAATCAAATGATATCAAATGTCAAAGAAAAGTATTACCATCATCTAACTTTAAAATATACTACAAACAGACTAGTACTAGCATAGAAACAGCACAATGGAGAAAGTATAAAATAATCAATGCACTGGTAGCCAACTGATCTTCAACAAAGGTGCCAAAAAATACATTGGAGAAAGGACAATCTCTTCAATAAATGGTGTTATGAAAACAGTATATCCACATGTAAAAGGTTGGAACTATATACTTATCTCTCAACAATTACAAAAGTCAATCAAACAAGGATAAAGAATTAAATGTAAGACATTAGAAACTATAAAACTACAAGAAGAAAATATGTAAAAAACACTGACTTAGTAGCATGGTCTAGGTCTATTTGTTTTATAAGACCTGAAAAACAGCAAAGAAAGCAAAATAGACAGCCAAGAAAAATAAATGGGATCAAATTGAAAAACTCTGAAATTTTAAAAGGAAATAATTAACAGAGTTAAAACAAAAGCTGTATAATAGAATAAAGTATTTTCAAACCATAAATCTGAAAAGGTTCACTATCAAGAATATGTAAGAAACTCAAACTACTCCAAAAAAAAAAATGAAATAACCTGATTTTAAAATGGGCAAAAGATATTTCTCAAAAGAAGACACACAAATGGCCAACAAGGTAGGTATCTGAAATATGTTCAACATCGCTAGTCATCAGGAAAATTAAAATCAAAACTACAAGAAAATATCATCTCAATTTAGTTAGAATTGATGTTATCAAAAAGACAAAAAATAACAAATTTTGCAAGGTTGTAGAGAAAAATTAACTTTTAAAACACTGTTGATATAAATATAAATTCATACAGCCATTATGCATATGCATAGAATTTCCTTAAAAATTAAAAATTCGAGGCTAGGCACAGTAGCACTCTGTATTCCTAGACTTGGGAGGCCAAGGCAGGTGGATCACCTGAGCTCTCTGGTTCAAGACCAGCCTGAGCCATAGATAGAACTGGTCTTAAAAAACAACCAGGCATTATGGTGGGTGCCTGTATACCCAGCTACTCGGGAGACTGAGGCAAGATAATCACTTGAGCCCAAGAGTTTAAGGGTTCTGTGAGCTATGATGCCATAGCACTCTACCCCCGGGGTAGACAAAGTGCGACTCTGTTTCAAAAAAAAAAAGCAAAATGGAAAATTAAAAAAAATCAAAAAAATAGAACTACTATATGGTACAACAATTCCACTACTAGGTATGTATGCCAAAAATAAAATTAATATGTGAAAGAGATGTGGGCACACCTGTGTTTATTGAAACAGTATTCATAATAGCCAACATATGGAATCAACCTAAATGTCATAAATGGATGAATGAACAAAATGTGGTATATTTATACAATGAAATGCTAGATATCCATAAAAATAATGAAATCCTAATTTTTTACCACAACATGAATGATCCTGGAGGGCATTATATTATGTGAAATAATTCAGACATGGAAAAATAAATACAGCATGATCTCATTCAAATGTGCAATCTGAAAAGTTCCTCTCATAGAAATAGAGAATAGAATAATTGTTACCAGAGGCTGGGAAGTGTAGTGGGGGTAGAGGGATAAGGAGAAGTTGGTCAATGGATGTAAAGTTATATTGAGGTAATAAGAATAAGCTCTAGTGATCCATTGCACAGTAGAACAACTGTAATTAACAATAACATATTTTATATTTCAAAATATAAAATAGCTCAGAGAGGATTTTAACATTCCTGTTACAAAGAAATTACAAATAGTTGATTGAAGGATATGCTAATTATCATAATGTGATTATTACACATTTTTATATACATGTATTATTATTATTTATCAATTTATAATATTTTACAGGAAAAAAAGAAAAGACTATCTCTAAACTATTTGCTGACTATGAAAAATATACCTATTTATTATAGTAGGTATATAATACAACAATTTGTCTAGATTGGCATTAATGTTTCCAATAATTTCACTAAATTGTGTAAGTAATTAGTACAAGATCACTTAATCTATACATGATGGAACTAGATCTGCTACTCCGGCTTCTAAGTCTATAATCTTTTCTCTATACCATTTCAAAAATGCCTTCTCAATAATTTGCAAGGGTGCTTGTTAGAAGAGTGAAATTTAATGTGGTAATAATTAGCAGAAAGTTAATCTACAAGCCCTAATAAGATGAAAGTAATTCTCTTTGAAATGATTAATTGAGCATAAAAGAATGACAACTATTCTCAATAGAAAATCAATGTCTGCTTTTTTTTTTTTTTTTTCCTTTTTGGTCTTAAACTGCACAAAGGATATGATAGATGTCAAAATTGAAAAGAAAAAAAGGGGATGTCATTAAGGTCAGGGCTTAGAATCATTGCTATTGGTAATTATTAATGATCTAAAAAAGTCCAGGGAGAAAATGTAATGGAAGGAGTATAGCATAAAGATGCAGAATCAGTCTAGAGTCCTAGATTCTACTTTTATTCTACCACCAAATCTGTATGGCCTGAGTAGTTTACTTTGCTTATCTGGGCTCCATTTCCTTATTGTGAAAGTTAAATTCATTGACTTAGATGGTCTTTATGCCCATTTGGTAGCTTGAATAGTTTTTGCTAATTTCAAAATATTAAAGGGAAACAAATGTTTTAGGTCACAAGGATTGCTTTTGTAATGCTTGAGTCTCAGGTATAGGTGTAGCCATCACCCAAGTAACATTCCTTGTATCTTTTAGGTAGTTTTTTGCCGTCGCCCACGTCCTGATTGATTTCACTTTCCTCTGCACATGTGTGCGTATCTTTTAGCTCCAACTTAATAGTGAGTACATGTGGTTTTTTTTTTTTTTTTTTTTTTTTTTCCATTCTTGAGATACTTCACTTAGGGGAATGGTCTCTAGTTTCATTTAGATTGTCGCCAAAGGTATTCATTCATCTTTGGATGGCTGTGTAGTACTCCATCTTTTACCTATACCACATTATGTCAATCCACCCATGCATTGATGGACACTTAGGTTGATCTAACATCTTTGCTGTTGTGAACTGTGCTGCAATAAACATTCAAGTCAGAAGACTGAAACAGGGCCATGACCTCTCGCTACTTACAAAAATTAATTTAATATGGATAAAAAGTTTGAATTTAAGACATGAAACCATAAGAATTCTTGAGGAAAATGTAGTAAATATTGGGCTATGGAAAAAGTAAGACCCCAATGGCAATCATGGCAACAACAGAAATTAATCAGTGGGACTTGATTAAATTACAAAGCTTGATACAGCTAAGGAAGCAGTCAACCAAGGAAATAGACAACCTACAGAATGGGGGAAAATATTTGCAAACTATACATCCTATAAAAGGCTAATATTCAGAATTTACAAAAAACTTAAGAAAAAGAAAGCAAAAGACTGTATTAAAAATGGGCAAAAGACATGAACAAAAGATTCTCAAAAGAAGAATTACAATTGGCCAATACACAGATAAAATTTGTTCAATGTCACTAATCACCAGGGAAATTCTAATTAAAACCACAATGAGGTATCACTTTACCCCATTTAGAATGGCTTTTTATTAAATAGTACATTTTAGCTTTAATATTTTTTGAAACCATCAGAATAAAAAATAGAGTACAAAATATATAAACACAGAAACATCATTTTCTTCTTTAAAAATTTCCAATGACTATCCTTTGCAGTAAAGTATTGTCATTAAAAAATTTTTTCATTTCTCTGAGTCATAGTTTTATTGGGTTGTTGTGAGGATTTCATTAAGTTTACATATATAAAAATATATCATAATGTTCAGAAAATGGTAAACATTACATTAAGTAAACCGTTTTGACTTTTGGATTAAGTTAATAGTTTATGCAATTTGACTAACTCCCTTTGATCTAGTTTTCATGTTTCACTAGCAGTGTCTCTCTCATCAGTCTGTGCATTGCCTTTCATGCTAAAGAAATACAAAATGCTTATATTTCTTTTCTTTTTCTGCTTATAATCTGCCCTCTCTCAGGAATACTCATTTTTTTAAAGCAAAAGGTAATTTTATCGAAATAAAGGACATAGAAAAAAGATGAGAAAGTAGTATTTCAAAGCCCCAAAGTGATCTTGGAGTTTTGTTTCCAGTTATTGACAAGTTAATACTGAATTTATTACAATGCTTTTTCTCTTTATTCTAAAGATTTTATCCATGATGTGTAAGGTGCTGATAATGTAAATATTTATGTGGCATTAAAGAAATCTCTGTGACAAACACACATTTTTTTATGATACCATTTACATAAAAATTAGAAACTCTTAGAGTAATAATTAGTTTCCAAAAGTCTTACAAATTATCTTCACTTCACTGAAACTTTAATTATCAAGTGACATGTCCTGTCTGGATGTAGCAAGTATGCATAATCAGTCATTTCTTTTCATATACTGTCACTAATCTTCATACTGTACTAAATTACTTCAAAATCTGTCCTTTGCCATTGTAGAGAGCAAGATAAGTGGTTTAATATAGTTATCAGTTAACATTTTGACTAATTTTCTGCCAGTGAATTTAAAATTTACAGCAAATTTTTGAACAAAGATTTTTTTAAATTTCAGGTTAATATGAGGATACAATCAAGTCACAATATTTGAATTTGTCAGGTAGAGTACCTCTTGTAGTTATGTCCTGCACCCAAAAGGTGTGCCATACACCCCTACATTGTGCCCATTCAGTGGGAGCACCCCAAACCCTCCCTCTCCTTTCCCCCTTCATGTTTCTCCTCCCCCCAATTTTGATTGAAATGAGTTATTCTCCTATGTGGGTGTGAATTAGATCATGTACAGGCTTCATATTAGTATTGAGTACACTAGATAGTTGGTTTTCCATTCTTGTGATACTTTACTGAGAAGAATGTGTTTCAACTCCATCCAGGTTAATACAAAAGATGTGAAATCTCCATCTTTATATGGCTGACAATTCCACAGTGTACATATACCACAGTTTATTACTCCCTTCCTGTGGTGATAGGCATTTAGATTGTTTCCACATGTTGGGGATTATAAACTGAGCTTCAATAAACAATCTAGTGATCTAGTGCAAATGTCTTTATGATAAAATGTTTTTTTTTTTTCTTCTGAGTCGATGCCTGCTAGTGGGATGTGGGGTTAAATGGGAGATCTAATTTGAGTTCTTTGATGATTCTGTACTTTTCCAAAGAACGTGTCTTATTTTGCAGTCCCACCAATAGTGACAAAGTTTTTCCTGTTCTCCACATCTGTGCCAGTATCTGCAACTTTGAGATTTTGTGATGTGAGATAATCTTACTGGAGTTAGATGATATCAAGGTGGTTTTGATTTGCATTTCTCTGGTGACTAGTGATGATGAGCATTTTTCATATGTTTGTTAGACATTCATTTGTCTTCCTCAGAGAAGGTTCTGTTCATGTCTCTTGCTCAGTGATAGATGAGATTGTTTCCTCTTTCTTGTTGATTATGTGAGTTCTCTGTACATTCAAGTTAGCAAGCCTTTGTCACCTACATGCCGTACAAATACCATTTCCCACCCTGAAGGTTGTCTACTTGCTCTAATTGTTGGATCCTTACCTGTGCAGAATCTTTTCAGTTTAATTAGATCCCATTTGTTTATTTTTGTTGTTTTGCAATTGCCACTGAAGTCTTCTTCATAAAATCTGTTCCTAATCTGACATCTTCAAGAGTTTTACCCACACTTTCTTCTAAGATTTTTTATCGTTTTCTGCCTTAGATATAAATCCATCTCGGGTCAATTTTTATAAATGGTGAAAGGTGTGGGTCCAATTTCACTCTTTTACATGTAGTTATCTAGTTTTCTCAGCACTATTTATTGAACTGGGATTCTTTACCCCAGTGTATGCTTTTGTTTGGTTTATCAAAGATCAGATGGCTATGAGATACTGGTTTCATCTCTTGGTCTTCTATTCAGTGCCCGAATAAAGAAAAAAGGAGGGTATCATCCTTTGGATGTTTCCAACTTTTTATATCATAATAATTGATCTGCTTGGTTTTCACCTTTCATGGTTCATTTAATTTTGCCTTGGAAGATTTTTTTTCCTGTCTTGCTACCACACTATCCCTTGCAGCAATTATATCAAATACGGGCATAGGGTGGTAGTTGATGAAAAGTGAAGTAGCTATGGCAATTTCTTAAAATTAGACATCAATGAAGGTTGACATATCAACAGACTCCTTTTTCAGAGAAGATTTCTATGTAGCAAGTAATGCTGATTGATAGAATTTTACTCACAGTTGGGGTCATTCCTCCCAAACTCTACCACCGTTTTATCAACTAAATTTGCATAATAGTCTAAATCCTTTGTTGTCATTTTATTGATGTTCATATCATCTTCACCATAAGTTGACACCATCTAAAGAAACCACTTTTTTGCTCTTCCAGAAGAAGCAACCCTCATCCAATCAAGCTTTATCATGAAATTACAGTAATTCAGTCACATATTCAGGTTGCACCTGTAGTTCTATTTCTCTTGCTATTTAAAGTCAACCATCAGTGATGGAATTAACTTCTTCCAAACTCCTGTTAATGTTGGTAGGCTCTATCATAGGTGCATCAGCAATTAAAATTATTTTTCTTATTGATGAATTCACTCTTTTATCATTATAAAATGATCTATTATTCTTGGTAAAAATATTTACTATGAATTTTACTTTGTAATATATTTTACCATGAATTATTCTTTGATAATAAGTTTTCCATTCTACCTTTCTTTTGATAATATTAGCATGATTTGATTTATTTTTGTAATTAAAGTGAATTTATTTTAGGCAGCAAGAGCTGGCCTTCATTAACAAAAGTCAACATGGTTTTTCTGCTTTATGATTGGTGTTTACATTATTTATATTCAGTATGACTAATACTAGGGTTTGGATTAAAGCTACTATCTTGCTTTTATTTCTTTTTGTATTATTGGTACTTTATCACTGATTTCCTCATTTTCTACCTTATTTGTGGTTAATTAAGTACCTTTTATCATTCAACTTTATCTTATTGTTAACCTATTAGTATTTATATTTTTAGTTATTCTTTTAGGGTTTATATTATATATCTTTAACTCTCTTGAACTATTTTAGTAATATACTCTATGACAAGTGAAGTAACAGAGCACTTTATTTCCCTCTTCATTCTTTATTATTTAATATGCTATGTATGTGTTTACATATTTCATAAACTCCATAATGCATTATTATTGCTTTTTATATAGTCAGTTATTTGTCAACCATATTAAAAAGAAAAGATTATATTCATTCACACATTTACCATCTGTTTTATTTTATCTTAAAAAATTTTAACAAACCTGTTGATGATGAATTTTTTCAACATTTGTGCATTTTAAAAAGTCTTTATTTCACTTTTTTTTTGAGACAGTCTCACTATGTTGCCTCCAGTAGAATGCTATGATGTCATAGCTCATAGCAACCTCAAACTCTTGGGCTTAAGCAATTCTCTTGCCTCAGCCTCCCAAGTCGCTTGTACTATAGGTGCCGTCCACAATACCTAGCTATTTTTGTTGTTGTTGCTGCAGTTTTCATTGTTGTTTAGCTGGGCCAGGCCAGGTTTGAACCTACCTGGGTGGCTGGCACCCTACCCACTGAGCTATGGCTGCTGCCTCACCTTCATTTTTGACAGATGTACTTACTGGGTAGAAAATTCTTAGCTAACTGTGTGTGTGTGTGTGTGTGTGTGTGTGTGTGTGTGTATGTGTTTTCTTTCTTTCCTTTTTTCCTTCAGTAATTTCAGGTTGCTGCTCAATTATCTTCCAGTTGGCATAATTTCTGACAATACATAGTTTCCTTGTCATTCTTATTTTTATTCCACCATTACAAAGAAAAATTAGTTCTCTTTTTTCCTCTGCCTAACTTTAAGTTTTCTCTTTACCAATTTTTAGCAATTTGATTATAATGTGCATTGCATTTTTACATATAGTATTATGCCCTTCCTCTTCTCGTGACTCCAATTATGCATAATAATAGCATGAATTAATTTGCTCTGTAGCTCCCAGATACCATGTTTTAAATTAATTTCACTTATGTATTTCATTTTGGATACTTTCTTTTCCTATGCATCAAATTCACCAATATAGTTTCTTGCAGTGTCTATTTGGTTCTCAGTACAATCCAGTATAGTTTTTAACTTCAGACAATATAGATTTTTTTATCTCTAAAATCAATTTTGCATTTTTCTCTCTTCTGTATATCTCCTTAAAATGGTCATAGCTTAGTCTCTTTTCATGACCATATGGGATGTTTATATACCTTTCTTTTGTCCTTGTTTCCTAATTCTATCTTCTGTTTCTTTTTTGGTTTTTATTTATTCATTTTCTTCTCTTTATTGTAATAGTAGTCACATTTTCCTGCTTCCTCCATACCTGTTAATTTTTTATTAGATATTAGGCATTGTGGATTTTAGTTTGTTATTTAACAGATATTAGATTCTTTAAATATTCTCAAGCTTTATTCTGTAGTGCAGGTGAATTTCCTAGGATCACGTTCATCCTTTGAGGCTTGCTTTTTTAACTTTACTAAGTTGAACTAGAATAGGGTCATGCTTTTTCATACTATTCCAGTAATGTTCTCCTGAGTCCTCTACCTGATACCTCATGGAAATAAAGAAAGGGCAGCCTGTGACTCTAGAGACCTTTCTTGAATCTTAATTAATATAACTGATATTAGAGGTGGCATATAGACAAGTCTATGTCACAGAAACTGAGGCCTCCTGCCAACAGCCATGTGAGTGACTTGGACTGCAGCCCCAGTAGGCTTTCAGATGACTGCAGATTCAGCATACGCTTGACTGCAACCCTATGAGTAAACATGAGCCAGTGCCACCAGCTAACCTTCTCCGAGATTGCTGATGTTCAGAAACTGTGGTAGATGTTAAATATTTATTGTTTTCAATCTCCAAGTTTTATAGTAATAATTTAATTTTCAATCTCCAAGTTTTGTAGTAATAATTTTGCAGACTAGAAATAAGTGATTGTGATTCTTGAATATGAACATTTTATTATAATAAATATCTAAACTGGAGAACCATTCAGTGGATAGAAGCTGAAATAATTCTCTGAAGAATATTAGTTGAGATGTTGAATGTGCCTTCCTTTTTCTTCCTGATGCTAATCATAGATGATGAAGAGAGAGGTATGACAAAGGAAGGGCAGATACGTGAAGTAGTTGGAATTTTATAGTTAAAAATGTTTAAGCTTCTGCAGGTAGTAAAGGATGTTAAAATTAAGAAATGGTTTCTGAGCAAAGAACAAATTACTGGGACTGCCAGGAAAACAAGAACAAAGAAGCAGCAAATATCATGATTAAAAACTATTTTTATCTCAGACAGCTTGAAGGTGGTACTTCCATGTGTAAGCTTCAGTCAGGCAAGAGTCCCTCTGGAGACACTGGGCTTATAGGAGGGTTAAGAGTATTATCTATCAGCATTACCTGCAGTGACCCATGGCGGAGAAGGGATTGTCTCAGGGGAATTCTGGTTATTTTTTTTTTTTTC
This sequence comes from Arctocebus calabarensis, assembly GCA_963573935.1. Lineage (NCBI taxonomy): Eukaryota > Metazoa > Chordata > Mammalia > Primates > Lorisidae > Arctocebus > Arctocebus calabarensis. The sequence goes on from CAUYON010023385.1 coordinate 10,482, forward strand.
CCTAATGGAGTGAACCACAGCAATATTCTTGCACTCATGTTCTTGTGTATGCTTTTCCATCATTATATTTTGGAAGGTCTGAGTGTCTCATGAAATAAAACAGACAAGAAATTGTGACACTTTGGAAATTTTAGGAGATAAGTTCTCTTTCTCTTTGTCTCTCTGACTCTCTGCCCCCTCACCTTCTTCCTCCCTCTGTCTCGGAAGGAAGCCAGCTGCTAGCATGAGCAATCCTTTAAGTTATATTTGAAGCACATTTTCTCACCCATGCCAAATTTCCAAATGATTGAATTTACCACTAACAGTTTAACTGAATGCTTGTGAGATACCTTGATTCAAACCAATCACTTAAACTGCTTTAGGATTCTTGATCCTCATCAATTAACTTACATTAATAAGTTAATAACTTAAAGTAATAAGTTTTGGGGGTATTTAATTAGCCAAAATATATATTTATATACTAATACAGCACATATGCAAAATAATGGTGTGTGATGTAGCTGGTCTGAACATCATTCTGTCTTACTAGCTCACCCAATAAAAATTGGAGTGGAAGATGGTAGAATCCATTATGATCACAACAGTAGCATCGACATAGTTTCTGCTATATGATTTGCCCTGAACGATTGCCTATAGAAGGACTGACGGTGACTTCAACTAGTTCAGTGAGATATACAGTGACTTATTGCTCACCGGCAATAAGTTAACTTTGCTTTACCATTCCCATGTTGCAACCCGTATTTTACCTCCCAGGAATTCCTAATATTTCCAAAAATAGTCAGTTTTTTTTTACAACTTTATGTTTATGTTTGTTTTTTCCTTTATCTCATTATCTTCTTGTCTGGCTAATTAATCCCTCTCAACCTCTAAGATACTGTTCATTGCTTTCATTAAAATTAACTCATTTCTTTACCTATTAATGTGACTTGAATATAACTCTTCTTAATAGATATTTTAATACTAAAACTTTCATATATTCCCAGTGTCTCTTACAGACAGGATAGTGACATGCACAAAATAGGTGTTTTATTAAATATTACCTAGGTTAAGGAAATAGTGAACAGATGACAAAGATTCTGAAGATACTTGACGAATATGAATTATACAATAAAACCTGAATCACTTGCAGTTTCAGGGTAAAGAAAATAGATAGTGGCAATTATTATACTCTTTCTGAATGTATCAGTACCTTTAAACTTATAAATATTGGATTTACCAAAATGACAGACCAGATAGTCCACTTTCTTATTTATTTATTTATTTAGTTTTACAGAAATGGACTTTTTCTCCTGAATAAAAAAATTAAAAATTTAAAATCCATGTTTTCCAATCTCAAATGGAGATTTTGAGTGGGAATAGTTTAGTGTCATAGTCATTAAACTGTCATATTCATCTTTATATTTCCAGAGATTATAGATTGTTTCATAAGTAGCATGTCTATTAAAAAAAGAAGTTAAAAATAAGCCAAGCAATTGAACTTACCACTGAATCCCGGCTTGCAGCTTGCTTTATAAATTGGCTCTCTGACAGTTTAGGTATAAGGAGCAAAGCTAAAGGAGAATTTCAGCTGATTTCTCAGCACACATTTACTAATCACCTTAGACATGTCTGAACTTAATAACGGACATGGACCCTGCCTACGAGGTTTTATAATTGAATCCAAGAAATAAGAATATGTGGCAAATGACTGTTAGAATAAAGGATAAGATGGCATAAGAGAGGTAAAAAATACATCAAAAATAAAGAGAGGAATTTGGAAGAATCATGAAGGATTTGATGGAGAGAGAGGCATTCTTGAAAATAGGTTTTAAAGGTAGATATCAACTCATATCTTTAATCAGTCTTTCATTGATTATAAGAATCAGTGCAACACATGTATCACAGAAATATGTACAAGTAGTATCTATAGATAAAAATTAAACATGAAATTCATTTTTACATTTCTAAAAAGAATTAGCATAGCAGAGCATCATGTTAAGAGTCAGAAAGAATGGAGCCAGCTTCTTGCTTTGCCTTACTTCTAATTATAGTATCTTGAGACAACCTTTGTGTGTCTCAATTTAATTATCTATAAAGTTAGGATAATAATAATTACAAACACAAGATTATAAGTAGAATTATATGAGGTGCTCTGAAAAAATATATAACCTGGCAAACAAGCAACAACAAATGCATTGAAGTTTTCTTTGCTACTATGATAGTCATTGTTAACAATAATGATATTATTCTTTACTCCTTACTGCTATGGATGCAAATAAGAAGGCTGAACTTGGGACAGCCTTCATATGATCAAAGGAAAAAAAGCCAAGAGAATGCTAGAGATATTGAGCCTTTGAACCATATCAGCAGCATATTGCAGACTTCTTGTTGCGTGAAAGCTGAATCCAAGAGTTTTAACTCATTGATTAACATATTTTCTTTACTTGCATCCCCAAACATAGCTAACACTGATACACACACACAGACACACATCCATACAGTATAACCCCTGTAAGTTGACCACCCCAAGGAACTGTAACAAACTGGTCAACATACAGAGGTAGTCAACATGAAGAACTAGGCCTACTGTATCAGTATGTGCATTTGGTGCATGTCTGGTCTATGAAAATTAGGTCAACTTAAGGAAGTGGTCAATGTAGAGAGGTAGTCAACTATGGAGGTTCTACTGTGTGAGTGAATGTGTGACAAAGATGTAGAAGACACTATAAGTCACGGTGATTTTGATAGGTGGAAGTAATTCCATATTTATTCTAGAAGATAATATTACAAAAACCTACTGGACTCCAGATTGGACATAGAGAGGAAGTCAACAGCTTCATAGACTCAAACTGCAAGACAATTCCACCCATTCCCAGTATCTTCATGCCAATGACAAGAGTCTGAAGTAAATTAATAAATACTTTATAGAACAGTTGTGAGGAATAAATACAATAGTGTGTGGAAATTTTCTTTAATAGTACCTGGCAGTAGAAATAACTCGTTATCTGTTTATGTTATTATAGCAACATGTTATCATTCCCTAGTGGATTTTCTTTGAAAATTCCCTGGTTATTTAATGTGTAATGAGCTAACTTCCTCATTTGAAGTATAAATGTCTACTCAATAGGTTCCAAATCTTCTGTTTATTTTTGATTCCTACAACAGAGCCCAACTCAGAGAACATGCTTATTAAAATGAACATTTTCACACTTACACCAAACCCTCACTATGCCTTCATATATACAGGCTGCCTCATATTTCCATGAGTTTTTCCCAATTAATGAATAACTTATAGATAATAAAACTGAGACACACATAGGTTGTCTCAAGATCCTACAAGTGCAAATAACCTGAGAGACTTTTAAACAATTCTGTCATATCAATGTATCCCTGGACGTCAAAAATGTCTAAAAATTAAATAGACTGTCACAGCTAAGCTTTTTCTTGACATATGCATTTATTTCTTGTGTATACTGAAAAGAAACTTGCAAACTGTGAGAGAGTTAATCAAAATAGCTCATTTGAATTCATTTTAAGTAGTGATAATAAGAAAGTATTCTAAATAATGCCTCGATTAGCTTCATGACATGCTTCTTGGACGTCATGTGAACTCTATAAGACAGAGTTGAATCCCAATTAATGAAGAACTTAGAGATAAGTTTCTGCTGCAAATTATATTTTCACGTTTTCAACATTATGAAGTTAATTATGAGTTATTATGGTCACAAACACTTAGATCAGATCTAATCCCAGCCTGATTTTATTTTCATGGAATTTTGAGAAAAATTGCCTAATATCTCTAAGCCTCACTATAAATTTCTAAAATGTTGATGATCATAATAGTCACAATAGAATTGTAATAACTTAATAGAATTGTGTATTAAAAATACATTTTAAAAGACTGGCATCTAGTAATTGATTAATAAACATTAGCTAGTCATGGCTGGGTGCAGTGGCTCACACCTATAGTCCTACCACTCTGGGAGGCCGAGGCAGGTGGATCGCCTGAACTCACGAGTTGGAGACCAACCTGAGCTAGAGTGAGACCCTACCTCTAAAACTAGCCAGGCATTGTGGCAGGAACTTGTAATCCCGGATACTTGTGAAGCTGAGGCAAGAGAATCACTTGAGCCCAGGGGTCTGAGGTTGCTGTTAGCTATGATGCTCACAGCTATGATGCTCTCTACCAGGAGTGACAGAGTAAGACTCTGTCTCAATAAAGAAAAGAAAAGAAAAAAACAAAAAACAAAACGTTAGCTAGTCATTTAGGATTTTTAAATATTATCTAGATAACACTTAGATTCTCCCTATATCTTTTTTATTTGTTTTATTATTTAAAACATTTTTTATTTTTATTTTTTCTTATTATGGGCGTATAATAGAAAGACATATCTATTGTAGGCTACATGTGCTATTTTGGTACAGGAATATAATGTGAATGAATCAAATCAGGGCAATTGGGGTATCCATCTCAGGCATTTATCATTTCTTTGTTAGGGGTATTCCAATTTCACTCTTTCAGTTAAAGCATACCCTAACTAATTGTTGATTATAGCCATTTGTGCTGTGAAATATTATCATTCTATCTATCTAACTATATTTTTGCAGCCATTAACCATTCCCACTTTATCTGCCTCCCCTACCTTCTCTGTCTCTGTGAGATCAATTGTTTTTAATATTTATCTCCCTTGTATGAGTTAGACATGAGATTAGTGTTTCTGCAGTTGGCTTATTTCACTAATCATAATGCTTTCCAGGACCATCCATGGTGTCACTTTTGGGGGGCTATAATATATTCCATTGTGTGCATGTACCGCAATTTCTTCATCCATTTATGTGTTTACAGACACTAATTTTAATTCTAAATATTGCTATTGTGAATAGTGTTGTGGTAGCATGGGAGTGCAGATATCTTTTTTTTTTTTTTGAGACAGAGCCTCAAGCTGTCATTCTGGATACAGTGCCACAGCATCACCGCTCACAGCAACCTCCAATTCCTGGGCTTTAGCGAGTCTCCTGCCTCCGCCTCCCAAGTAGCTGGGACTACAGGTACCCGCCACAATGCCTGGCCATTTTTTGGTTGCAGCCGTCATTGTTGTTTGGCATGCCTGGGCTGCATTGGAACCTGCCAGCTCAGATGTACATGGTTGGCACCTTAGCCCTTTGAGCCACAAGCACTGAGCCTCTTTCTTTCTTTTTTTTTTTTTACGAGACAAGAGTCTCAAGCTGTCACCCTGAGTTGAGTGCTGTGGTATCCATAGCTCAAAGCAATAGTAACTCTTATTCTTGGGTTCAAGAGATCCTCTTGCCTCAGTTTTTCTATTTTTAGGAGAGACAGAGGTCTTGATTTTTGCTTAGGCTGTACTAGAACTCCTAAGCCCAAGCAATCCACCCGTCTCTGGCTCCCAGAGTGCAAGGATTACAGGCCACCACACCTGGCCCAGATATCTTTTTTGATACACTGAATCCGTCTTCTTTAGATATAAAACTAGTAGTTATATATCTAAGCAGCAGTGGGATTGCTGGGTCATATGATAGTTTAATTTTTAGTTTTTGAGGAGTCTCCACACTGTTTTCCACAGCAGTGACATTAACTTACATTCCCATAAACAGTGTATGAGGGTTCTCCATTCTCCACATTCTTAGATGCATTTGTCATAGGGCCTTTTATCTTTTTGATAAAAACCATTGTAACTGAGATAAGATGATATCTCATTGTCCTTTTGATTTGCATTTCTCTGATGACTAAAGATGTTGAGAACATTTTTATATACCCATTGACCATTTGTATGTCTTCTTTTAAGAAATGTCTGTTCAGATTGTAGGACCACTTTTTAATTGAATTATTTGATTATTTTCTTATTGAGTTGTTAAAGCTTCTCATATATTCTAGTTATTAATACCTTGTCAGGTGGGTAATTTGTAAATATTTTCTCCCATTCTAGGGTTTGCATCTTCCATTTGTTGATTGTTTCCTTGGCTTTGCAGAAACTTTTTAGCATAATGGGACACTATTTGTACAATTTTGCAATTTTTCTTGGTTGTTTGTGCTTTAGGGGCAGTACTCAAAAAGATTTTGCTCAGCCAATATCTTAAGGTGTATCTCCAATGTTTTCCTTTAGTATTTTCATAGTTTCAGGTCTCAGATTTGAGTTGTTAATCCATCTTTCTCAGTACTTTTTGTTTTAGTTTCAGAATAGTATGGTGGTACACTTGATCTTAGCTAAGAGGCAAAAAAACAATATTATTAGGGGGGTGGAAATGTTTTGGTTATCTGGATTGCTTTTGTATTGCTTGAGAAAGGGATATAAGTGTGCCTATCACCTAGATAGTGTTCATTGTACTTGTTAGATATGATTTCACACTTCTCCCCTTCTCCCTCCTACCTGCTTATATATTTTTTAATTCTTTTTTTCCTTTGTTCTCTTCTGACTGTATATTTTCAAATACCCTGTCTTCAAAGTCACTATTTTTTTTCTGCTTGGTCAGTTCTACTGTTGAGAGACTGATGCATGTCGGTTTTTGTCAATTGAATTCTTAAGCTCCACAATTTGTTTGATTCATTTTATTATTTCACTTTCTTCATTAAATTTTTCAAATAGGCTTCTGAATTCCTTCTCTGTGTTGTCTTAAAGATCATTGACTTCTTCGGGGCAATTATTTTTAATTCTTTGTTTGAAGATCAGCTCCAAGATTTAAGTCCTTTGGTGAGGAACTAAAATGAACTCCTTATTTGGTGAGGTCCTGTTTTCTGGACGTTCTTTATGAGTCTGATGTGCATCAGTGTGCAAGCACTGAAGAGTTAGGTGTTTATTTTAATCTTTGCAGTCTGCCCTTGTGTGGACACATCCTCTTTGTTTTATTTCAGAAAACTGTGAGTGTATAACTCTTTGGTTACATGAAATGCTTTTGTAAAGTTTGAGTCCGAATTGGAAGTTTGCCTCTTACCCGGATAGCATGTACTGTACCCAGTAGTTGTAAATTTACCCCTTCCATACAGCTTCTTTTCACCTCATTATCTTCCCTGGAGCTGAGTTTTATTTCCATGTGTGCATGGGTGTTCATCAATTTCATAGTGAGTATATGTGGTGTTTGTTTTTCCATTATGGGGAAACTTGACCATTCAGCTCGTTACAAAAGATATTATTTCACTATCTTTTATGGCTGAATACTACTCCATGATGTACATGAAGCACATTTTCTTAATCTACTTGTGTGTTGATGGGCACTTGGGCTAATTCCACACCTTTGTAATTGTGAATTGTGCTGCAATAAATATTTCACTGTACATGTCTTCTTAATAAAATGAACATTTTTCCTTTGCATAAATATCCAATAGTGGAATTTCTGAAACAAATGGTAGGTCTATTTTTAGTTCTTCGGGGTATCCCCATGTGACCTTCCATAGCTGTACTAGTTGGCAGTCTCACCAATACTGGGACTGCATCCACACCAGCTTCTGTTGTTTTGAATATTTTTCTTTTAATTTTTTGTTTGTTTGTTTTTGGTAAAAGTCATTCTCACTGTACTTTAGGTGATAGCTCATTGGTTTTGATTTGAATTTCCCTAATTAGAAACATTCCAGTATTTTTTCATATGTTCATTGTCTATTATTCTATCTTCTTTTGAACATTTTTTGTTTGTGTCTTTGCCTGCTTTTATATAGGATTTTTTCCTTTTTTTTCCTTGATGTTTTGCTCAAGTTCTTTATATATTCTTGTTATCAGCCTGCATATGGTAAGAGATAAGGGTCTAATTTCATTTTGCTGCATATAGATATCCAGTTTTGTCAACACAAAGAGATTGTCCTTTCCAGATTGCGTATTCTTGCCAACATTGTCAAAGATACATTCACTAGAGAACTATGGATCTATGTTCTTATTTTGTTCCATTGGCTCATGTGACTGTTTCTGCCATGCTGCCATACTATTTGGTTACTACAGTTCTGCAGTGTAATTTGAACTCAGGTAATATGATTACTCTAGTTTTGATATTTTGTTTGTTTGTTTTGGTCAGGATGGCTTTGGCTATTATAGGTCTTTTGTGGTTTCATATACATTTTAATATTATTTTTTCTATTTCTTTTAAGAATGTCTTTGGTATTTTGATGGGGATTTCATTGAATCTATAGATTGCTTTGCGTAGCATGGACATTTTAACAACATTGATTCTTTCAATCCATAAGCATAAAATATGTTTCCTTTCTTGTATGTCCTCTTTAATCACTTTTGTCAGTATTTTATAGAATTGATTATAGATATCTTTCAGATCTTTGGTTAAGTTTATTCCTTGGTATTTTATTTTATGGGTAGCTATTGTAAATAGGATTTTTTTTTTTTTGGTTTCTTTTTCAGATTGTTCATTGTTGGCATGTAGAAATTCTATTAATTTTGTATGTAATTGTGAATTGAGTACTTTATGGAATTTGTTTTCAGTTGTAATAGGGGTGTGTGTTTGTGTAGTCTTCAGGTTTCCTAGATATAAAATCATGTTATCTGCAATCAGGATAACAAAAATTTCTTACTTTCTAATTTTTTGTCTTCTCTTTCCTTTTTCTGATTGCTCTAATTGTAACTTCTAATACTATGTGGAATTACAGTGGCGAAAGTGGATATCTTTCTGTTGTTCAAGGTATTGGAGGAAAGGCTTCCTCTTTTTCCATTTCAGTATGACACTGGCTATGGCTCTGTCACACGTGGCTTTTTTTTCCATGTTAAGATTAGTTTCTTCTACACCCAGTTTTTTGAGAGCTTTTATCATGAAGGAATGTTGAATTTTATTGTGGATGTTTTCAGCATCAATTCCAATGATCATATTCTTTTTGTTCTTCATTCTGTTGATTTTATGTATCACATAGATTGATTTGTGTATGTTGAACCATCCTTCATCTCTTGAAAAAATCCCATTTGATTGTGGCGAATAATATTGTTAATGTGTTATTGAATTGATTTGTTAGTATTTTATTGAGAATTTTTGTATTTATGTTTACCAGAGATATTGCCCTACAGTATCTTTTTTTCTTGTGTTTTTATCTGGTTTTTGTATCAAACTGATATCAAATCAGACCTAATAGAATGAGTTTTGGAGTATTCCCTCCTTGAATTTTCCAAATAGTTTGTGTAGGATTGGTATTAGCTTCTCTTTGAATCCTTGATAGAATTCAGTAGTGAAGACTTCAGTTCCTGGGTTTCTCTTTGATGAGAGACTTAATATTACTGCTTTAAAATTGTTACTTATTATTGATTTATTCAGGTTTCAAATTTCTTTCTGATTTACCCTTGGTAGGTCATAAATTCAGAAATTTATGTATCTCTTCTAAGATATCTAATTTTTGGCATATATTTGCTCATAGAGTTTCTAATGATACTCTGAATTTCTTCAGCACTGTCATTCATCTTTTTTCATTTTTAATTTTATTTGTTTGGGTTATCTTTCTTTTTTCTTGATCTGTCTAAAAATGTGTTAGTTTTGTTTATCTTTGAAAAAACAAATTTTAATTTTATTTATGTTTATATTTTTCTTTCAATTTCATTTATTTTTTTTCTCTCATATGTATTAGTTCTCTTCTTTCACTTCCTTTACTAATTTGTGCTTTGGATTTTCTCTTGTTTTTCTAGGTCTTTGAGATGCATTGTTCAATTGTTTGTATAGTTTCCCTGCTTTTTTGATGTAGGCACTATTGCTATAAACTTTCCTTTTATTTATACTTTTTTGTATCTCACATATTTTCATACATTATGTTTTTGTTTTCATTTGTTCCAATAATTTTAAACATTTTTATTTTAATCTGTTCATTGGCTGACTGTTCACTCAGAAGTATACTTTTAAATTTCCATACATTTGTATAGATTCCAATGTTCCTCTTGTTATTGATTTCTAGTTTTATTCCAATGATGTCAGAGAAAATACTTGATATCATTTCAATTTTTTGAATTTTTTTAAGAATTGTTTGTGGGATAATTAACATGGTATATTCTTTTGAATGATCCATTAGCTGAAGAGAAGAATATGAGTTCTGTAACTGTTGGATTAAATGTTCTATAAATATCTGTTAGGTCTATTTGGTCTTAATGATGATCAAGTCCACCTTTTTTGTTGTTGTTGTTTATTTTTAGTCTCGATGATATTTTCAATGCTGAAAGTGGAGTGTTGAAGTCTCCAATAATTACTGTATGAGGCCTATCTGTGTCTTTAGCTCTTATAATATTTGCTTTATAAATTTGGGAGTTCCAGTATTGGATGTATAAATATTTAGAATGGTATTATTCTCTAGTTGAACTGGACTCGTTATTATTATATAATTACCTACTTAGTTACTTTGTAAAGTTTTTGTCTTGAAATCTACTTTGTCTAATAAAAGTATAGCTACTCCTTCTGTTTTTTGGTTTCCATGTTCATGGAATATCTTTTTCCATCCCTTTATTTTCGGTCTGTTTATGTCTTTATAGGTGAAGTGAGTTTCTAGAAGACAACATATAGTTGGGTCTTGTCATTTTTTAAATCCATTCAACTGCTCTATAACATTTAATTGGAGAGTTTAATTCTTTCACAATGTATTGATAGATAAGGACTTATTACTGACATGTTGTTATTTGATTTCTATATTTTTGTGTTTATCTCTTTTTTACTTGCTTCCTGTCTCTCTTTTTTAATAGTTTTTTTTTTTTTTTTGTATTTTTTTTTTTTTTTGTAGAGACAGAGTCTCACTTTATTGCCCTGGGTAGAGTGCCGTGGCATCACACTGCTCACAGCAACCTCCAGCTCTTGGGCTTAAGTGATTCTCTTGCCTCAGCCTCCCTAGTAGCTGGGACTACAGGTGCCCGCCACAGTGCCCGGCTAATGGTCGAAAATTTTTGCTTGAATTTACTTTTATGGTGGAGGTTTGCGCTGGTCATTATGGAGGATAGGTCTGAGGATATCCTGGAGAGCTAGTTTAGTTATGGCAAATTTCTTCAACATATGGATGTCATTAAAGTATTTAATTTCTCTGTCATAAATGAAACTCATTTGGCTGGATAGAGGATCCTTGGTTGGAAGTTATTTTGTTTTAGGAGGTTGATGGTGGGACCCCACTCCCTTCTAGCTTGAAAGGTTTGAGCAGAGAGTTCTGCAGTTATTCTAATATTCTTCCCCTTGTATGTAATGGATTTCTTGCATCTGGCTGCTTTTAGAATCTTCTCCTTCATGTTAACTTTAGTGACGTTAACTACGATGTGCCTGGGGGATGTCTTATTCGGGTTGAGTTGTGCTGGGGTTCTGAAACTGTCTGCTATCTGAATTTCAGAGTCTCTAGGTATATCTGGAAAATTCTCTTTCATAATCTCAAGAAGAAGGGACTCTTGTGTCATGTGAAGCCAATTTGTCACTTACAGGTATCCCTATAAGATGAATATTGGTTTTCTTCAAGTTATCACAGAGCTCTCTGAGAAAATGATCCGTTTTTACCTTCCATTTCTCTACCTCTTTGAGCAATTGGGAGCATTCATAGTCTGTCTTCAGTGTCAGAAATCCTTTCTTCTGCTTGCTCTATTCTGTTACTGAGGGCTTCTACTGTATTTCTCATATCTTTGAGGGTTGCAACTTCTTGTCTCAATGTGTCAAAATCTTTGGGCATTTTGTCTTTGAATTGGTTGAATTCTTGAGACATCTTCTGAATTAATCCTACAATCTCTGCCTCCATCTTTGTTTCCATTTTGTTGATCTTGTTGGCAATCCAGGTTCTAAATTTGATTTGAGACATCTCTGCAATCTGTTTGTCGATGGGATCGTCTGGATTGGATGGTTTGTTGTTCTTTGGGGGAGTTGCACAGTTCTGTTTATTCATGTTGCCAGAGTTTTTCCACTGATTCCGCTCCATGATTGTTTTTCAGTTTTTAGCTAGATGAGCAGGCCAGTGAAATTGGACTGGAAACTTCTATGGTTGTAGTTGACCAGCCATCCACCTAGGAACTGGGATGGTGACTGCAGCTTTTCCTCTACAATTTTGCAAAGTACCTGTACAGTACTACAGTTCGTGACTATAGAGGCCTACTTAGTGTAGTGGGGATAGGTGGCCCTGTCTTGTATCCAGCTGATTTCTGTTAAATCCTAGTGTTTCTGTAACCCTGGGGTGCAGACTCAGGTTCAGTGAAAATACAAGCACTTAGGAAATTCTTTCACCACCAGTAGTATCTGTAAGAGGACAATCAAATGTTCCCACTACAAAAAAGCCTGGAACCCACCTTGGAGGGTTCTTGGATAATTTGTATGGCTCAAGAGTTCCAGACCAATTGTCCCCAGTAGCCCCCCACACTCTGGCTGGAAAGTTCAGGAGGGCTCCAGCAACTAGATGTTAGGGGATAATGGCAGCTCGAGTGAGATTTAAGCAACTTCAGTGTTCCAAGTAGTCAGAAATGCCCGTCCAGTAGGAGGTTTAGAGCCTGGGGATTGGTGCCTCTTACCTCACTTTGGTCATCTTTCACCACTGAATTTTGGTCGCCTCAGTCTCTGGTAGTCTCTCTGGCAGACTTTGTTAACCCAGTCTCTGTGTCCCTGTTCTGCCCAAAACACAAATGGGCAAATGCGCCTGCTGGAGTCAAAATGAGGTTGTTGCCTCCTCCTCGAGGTTATCACAGTCTACCACCATCCAGCAGGGGAGGCTGGTATCTGCCTCAGGTGCTCAATGGCAACTGAAGAAAGTTCCACCTGAGCTCGGTCCAAACCTGAGGATATCCAGACAGCAAAAGAATTTCTCCCTCACAGCCACTGTACCTTTGTTGCTGCTGTTTTGCAGTATTGGAATCCTTATAGAGTGAGGTATGGCTCCCTCTGTAAGGCCACAGAGATGGGGAGATGATTTTCCAAAGTTGGACCGCAGCAGGATCACTCTCCTAATGCTGAAGTTGGGTAGAAAGAGCCTCCTCTTAGGTTCGTGCACTTTAGCAGCTTCTGAACCTCCACCCACAGTGTGGGAACCCTAGCCTCTGTCTGCTGCTGAGATACTCTTTATCTTTGGGCCAGGACAGTCCCCTTTGCCTCTATGTCTTCCTGTACAGTTACTGGATTCACCAGAAGAGCAAAGCAGTACAGCCACCATCTATGCAATGTTCGGTCCTAGCTAAGAAATGCAGAAAATCTGGATTTTGGAGGAGATGAACTTCTGGACTTCCAGACCAGGGGAGGGGGAAGACTGAAGGGTCAAGGTGGCAAGGAAAACACTTACAACTCCAATCACTTTGAAATCAAATGAGGTAATACACAAGAGGGCTACCAAGCACACAAGCCCACAGATACACCCAACAATCAGAAACGCACGGACCTACAGACAAAACAGAACAAACACAAAAAACTAAACAACAATCACAACAAAGAATGAAACAATCAAAAAATAAAAAAATCTACTATTAAAAAGTGTTACTTGTAAAATACTTGAGAAAAGAGAAAAAAAGAAAAAAAGCCTCTAAAAAATGATGTAAGCACTCTTAGAATCTATAAGAGGGGAAGAAGAGGAAGGGGAGAGAGAAAAAAGAAAGTAGTGTTTGTAGAAGGGTTACAAGACAGAAGAAAGGAAAAAGAAAAATACAATTGAAAATGGAAGATATTAAAAATAACCTACGGAAAGAAAGTAACATAAAAAATTATTTATCAATGACTCCTCTGAGAAAAGGATATAAAAAAAAAACCAACCTCAGAAATACTATTCTTGTATATATTTAGAAATACATGTCTTTATGTAAGCGGTAGAAGTCAACTTTAGTGGAATAAATTTTCGATGCAATGTACTTTGCAGACACCAGATGGCGCTGTGAGTGGTTCCCAGGCTTATATGTGCTTCAGAGTTTACTTTGTTACTATGGAAGCCACTCTAACAGGCCGGTCGCCATTTTTGGAGTTTCTCTGCCTGTTTGTGTTTGAAAAGTTGCCCTCCTTTGGGTGTTCCGCTCCAAATGGCACTCCCAACTGACCTCCCAATTTGGTGTGAGGGTTTGCAGGTCTTAAACTCTCCACTCTGCCCTCCTGTTCTCTCCCGAACTGGTGGCTGCAAACGGCAATGGGTGAGCCGCTGGCTGAGGGAGAGGGCTCCACAGCCCTGGCTGGCTGCTGCTGCCACTTAGAACTGCCGCTTTTTTCCACTGCTGAAGTGCACGGGGACCCTGTTCACCGATTTCCACAGCTCAGAGTGTCTCCTCCAAACCCCCGATCCCTGTGCACCCTGCACAGCCAGACCTCACCAGGATTCCTCACCTGGGATGGCACTGTAGGATCAATTACTCTCAATGATCAGGGGAAAAGGTGTTCACCATTTCAGAGATTTCAAAATGTCTGTTTCCAGGCAGGGTCCCCTCCCCTCATCTCTCGCTGGGGCTGCCCAGTCCTCTATGACTCCAAGCAGCACCCCTTTTTGGTCACCAAACTCTGAAATCCACGCTTCAACGGAATTTGTATCAATGAGGTTTTGCGAGTTGCGAACTGCTGTCTTCCCTGTGGGAGGGGCTGGCTGCGGCTTTTCCACCGGGCAGGGGAAAAATCTATAGCAGAGTCTGTGGTTTTGAACTACGCCTCAAACACAACGATCTACCAATTTGCTGCACATCTCCAGCTGTCCATCCACTCCAATAATTCACACGGGGAAAGATCCAGAGCTCCCTCCCTCTCACCTGGTGTCCTGTGGGGATGGGCTATGGGACTGTCTCGACCGCCATCTTCTGAAATTTCAGAAGTGACCCTTCTTACCATCACTCCCAATGACCCACCCGGGGACTGTGCTTCCCGTCCCTGCAATCCCAAGCCCCCTGGGTTTAGATGTGTTGGTGCCCAGAAGACTGTGGAAATAGAAGAACAGCTTCTGTTAACCTTCAAGTGGTGGTTGCCACTTACTCACCAGGCTCTCTGTGCTAAGGTAGCATGAGGATGAGGCAGGAAAGAAGCTGGCACCCTAGAAGTGGTAATTGCCTCTGGCTTCAGGAGGAGGTGAGGCTGCTGGGGAAGCTGCCTGCCATGGTTCACCACAGAATTCCTCCCTGGGAGCTGCCCTAGGCTGAAGGGGGCTGCCTCACCTAGGTTTATGCCCCTTCTCTTAGGGCAGCCTACGGCCACAAAGTCTGAGCCCTCGGACTGTAATTTGGGATGGATTTGAAGGGTCTTCGCAGCTCCCTGTGAGGCTGACTGAGCCTGTGTCATGGCGCATCACAGTCCCTCTCCACTGGCCCAGACCCTACCTTGCTGTTCCTAAGAGCACCCCCGGGGAACCACTCACCTTCAGATCTGCAACTCAGAGAGTTGGAGAGAAGCAAGGTGGCTCTGGGACATGCCAGATGAATAGTTGAAAATGTGGGCTGGCATTTAGAAGAAAGTTCTGCCTTGCGAATATAGACTTGGATGTCATCCATCTAAAGCCAATAGTGGAATTGGGCTTGGGTAGGATTGCTCAGGGAGAAAGATGGATCCTGAAAAAGAGGAGGGGGATATGGTTGCGTTAGAATAGAGGCAACAGTGGTCTGTGGATTTATACAGGCTACTGTTTGGTATTGAGTGAGGGGCTTTTTAAAAAGGAAGGGGGTAATTTGGTAGCTTTTGTGAACTGATTTGGGTCAGTGACCACTGTAGTCTCTGACTTGTCGCTAAGCAGGGCCGGGCCTCCCCCAGAGGGATGACAGGCCGGTGAGAGTCCACACTATTCAGTGCACAACCCAACACCCTGGTCTCGGTGAGAGTCCACACTAACCAGTGCACAACCTGACACCCCGATCTCGGCGAAAGTCCACACTAACCAGTGCACAACCGAACACCCTGGTCTCGGTGAGAGTCCTCACTAACCAGTGCACAACCCAACACCCTGGTCTCCTCACTGTGAGTTGCTACCTGGGAGTTTTAAAGTTGAGCTGCTTAAAAAGCTATTTTTAACAGCTAAGTTACCTTTTTAGTTGTCAACAAAGTAAAAACTCCCCCAGATATTTGGTGAAGTAAAGAGAAATTTGAAGTCCAATGGAATTGTTTTGGGCAAAGACTGGCAGTTTTTGGTGATTAAGGTAAAATGTGCAGATGATAATGAAGGTTTCCTATCTTTTAATAATGAGAGCGCCTCTGAAAGGAATTTTTCTGAACGTTGGATGGATTAGAGTTATTTCAACTGCGCTCTTTCTTCTGGAAAAGAAGTGTACTTTATGTGACATCCAGCTGCAGTTAGTGTATGGCCCAGCCAGCACAGGCTAGACTGACCCTGAAATGTCAGTTGTTGTCAGATGTCAAATGTCAAAATGTTTATTTTTCAAACACAATATGTGTCCAACAGGCTAGATGGGAGGGGTCAGCGTGAGAGTCAGTCTGATGGAGGCCCCACCATCCTGCAGCTTTGCTGGCTGGAACAGTCTTAGGTTGCGACTTACAGAGAAGAGGGGAATGCAGGATTGTGGGAGACATTTTTTCAGAGGCAGAGTTGGAAATGTCTTACTTTACTCCTGCAAACATTCTATTTGCTAGAACCCAGTCATATTGCCCCAAGCTTTTTTGCAAAGGAGGCTGGGAAATGTGGTTTTCTGATGTGCTCAGGAAAAGGGACATGACATGAGATTTGATCAATACGGGAAACTATCTCTGCTCTGCGTCATTTCCCGGAGATCTTTTCACAGAACACACCATCTCCCTAAGAAATGCAATTCAAAGACAAAGCCAGTCACTGCCCTGCTCCGAGTCCAGATGGTTCACAGCAGCTTCTTTTAATTCACATTGACTCCTCCTTGCTCAAAGAGCTAAAGAGATAATCCTCTTCTCTAACTGTGGAACTATTTTATATTTCCACTTGGAAAGGGCAAGAGTGGCCGACCTACAGCAGCCACTGGTCTATAGCAATTCTGAAATCTGAAAAGGCAGGTGTTGCAAAGGCTCCTTTGTCTTTGGGGGTGAGAGTAGCGCCTCAACTAGACTCTGCTATTCTTGGATAACGTGTTTTTCTGAGCAGATGAGGAATGTCATTGGTCCTGCACTTTGGGAAGCTCAGGTTACGTGCAACATACAGTGTTCATTTGGGTCAGAGAAACAAATTAGGAAGTTATCGCAAAAGTTCAAGGGCTAAGTAATTATCCCCAGAATCACTGTGGGAACAGTGAGAATGAAAGGAAGTGATGAATATGAGGGGCATGTTGAAGGCCAAATTCAAAAACCTTGCTACTGTTTGGATGCAGGTGGAGAAGGAGAGGAAAATGCTACCTCTAAGATCTTACTCCTGGTGACAACAGCGGTGGGTGAGGGAGGTCAAGAGCAGGTGCTGGCGTTGCGGGCAGATGAGTTTGGACAGACGTAAGCAGGCCCACACAGAGGAAATAAACCTATATCCTTACTTCATTACAGGATAGAGCTTCCTGGTTGTACATTTTAGTAGAAAATCTTTCATATTGGAGAAACTTTAAATAAATGCTTGTTATACATGACAATCAACCACGTATTCATTGAGCATTTCAAGTTATGGGCACTCTGCTTGGTGTCAGTAATGTCATATTAATTTTTTTTTTTTTTTTGAGAAAGAGTCTCACTCTGTTGCCCTAGGTAGAGTGCCACAGTGTCATCATAGCTGACAGCAACTACTTCTAACTCCCAGGCTCAAGCAATCCGCTTTGCCTTAGTCTCCAGAGTAGCTGAGACTATAGGTGCCCACAGTGATGCGCAACTAGTTTTTCTATTTGTAGTAGAGATGGGGTTTTGCTCTTACTCAGGCTGGTCTTGAACTGCTGAGCTCAAGCCGTCTGCCTGCCTCGCCCCAGAGTGCTGGGATTACAGGCAGATGTAAGCTGCTGGGGGCCTCGTAAAGTCCTGTTGTTATTGCAAGGCCTTGAATGTGTTTCCCTGGGGAAGGCTTCCCTGTCCTGGAGCTCCTTCAGTGACAGAGAGCTCTATGTTTTACAGTAGAGCCCAGCTATCGTCCAGGAATTCTTGTTGCCGATAACCTCAAATCTACATTGAGCTGAATGTCATTTCCCTGGACCTTGAGAGTACTCAGCCTTTACCTCCAGAACTGGACAGTACAGCCCAGTGTTTCAGTGTCTGGAAGTGAACAACTGGTCCCTTGTCGTCTTTCCTTGACCCAAACACCTCCCGTTTCTCCAGCTATTACTTTTATCTGATTTAATTGGTTGGAGCCTTCCCAGGCTGCTGCTCGAGGCCTTGAATGGTGGAGGCTGGCAGGGCTCACACTGAACCCCTGGAGGTCATTGCACTATGGGCCTGCACATGCCTTGACCTGACCTGCTGTCCTCTCTCTGCTCTTGATACTCTGGTCAGCAATAGCTGGCGTGAAGACATGACTTTTTTGGAGATAGTAGCTGCAAAGCTTCCCGTAGAAGTGGGTTCTGAATCGAATAAGGGATTTGTCATGCAGAAGGACATATTTCTCTGTCCTCCCTTGCAGGTCATCCAGTTGATGGTGCCGTAGTAGGCGCTGTTGGTAGCCAGTTTGATAATGATTTCCTCGCTGCCTCTTCCTAACAAAGCCCTGCATCCGCTCAGGCAGCCGGCTGCTTCCACCTGCTTTCCAGGGAGATCCTAGCTCGTCTTTAGAAATACTGGGAATCCTGGTGCTCCTGCCAGTGGCTCCCTTCGATGTGGGTTGTAACAGGTCTGGTTAGAAAGACGCAAGGAGACAGTTCCAGAGGAGAGAGGCCTCTGCGGGACGTGTCCTCACTCCTGAGACAGCAGGGGAGGAGACAGACCCCTTTTTGCCTGAGGACTTTGCTGTGTCTGGGTGTAGAGAGTCACGGCCAGCTGGCTACCAGCTGGAGACTGAAGCCAGACATACTAGGAAGAACAGGGCCGAGGGAATCACAGGAATTAGAGTCTTGGAATTCTCAACTTCTTGCTTTTTGAGTTATGATTGTAGTCATCTGTGGTCGTTTTAGTCAGCATTTTCATTATCAGAAGCTGACGCCTTCCTAATTGACATGGTGACTCTTACAATGAGGCACGGGGAGAGAATAGACTGCCTGGAAAGTGGATGTCCCACCTCCGATAGTGCACACACCAGACCGAAAGTGGATGTCCCACCTCCAATAGTGCACACACCGGACGGAACGTGGATCTCCCACCTCCGGTAGTGCACACACCAGGAGGAAAGTGGATGTTCCACCTCTGAGTGTGCACACACCAGACAGAAAGTGGATGTCCCACCTCCCATAGTGCACACACCAGACAGAAAGTGGATGTCCCACCTCCGATAGTGCACACACCGGACGGAACGTGGATCTCCCACCTCCGGTAGTGCACACACCAGGCGGAAAGTGGATGTTCCACCTCCGATAGTACACACACCAGGCAGAAAGTGGATGTTCCACCTCTGATAGTGCACACACCAGGCAGAAAGTGGATGTCCCACCTCCGATAGTGCACACACCGGACGGAACGTGGATCTCCCACTTCCAGTAGTGCACACACCAGGCGGAAAGTGGATGTTCCACCTCTGAGTGTGCACACACCAGACAGAAAGTGGATGTCCCACCTCCCATAGTGCACACAGCAGGCGGAAAGTGGATGTCCCACCTCCGATAGTGCACACACCAGGCGGAAAGTGGATGTCCCACCTCCGATAGTGCACACACCGGGCGGAAAGTGGATGTCCCACCTCCGATAGTGCACACACCGGGCGGAAAGTGGATGTCCCACCTCCGGTAGTGCACACACCAGGCGGAACGTGGATCTCCCACCTCCGGTAGTGCACACACCAGGCGGAAAGTGGATGTTCCACCTCTGAGTGTGCACACACCAGACAGAAAGTG
>CAUYON010023386.1:0-16227 GCA_963573935.1 Arctocebus calabarensis
CCCTGGGTAGAGTGCCGTGGCGTCACACTGCTCACAGCAACCTCCAGCTCTTGGGCTTAAGCGATTCTCTTGCCTCAGCCTCCCTAGTAGCTGGGACTACAGGCGCCCGCCACAGCGCCCGGCTGTTTTTTTGTTTTGCAGTTTGGCCAAGGCCGGGCTTGAACCCGCCACCTTCGGTATATGGGGCCGGCGCCCTGCTCGCTGAGCCACAGGAGCCGCCCTATTGATTTATTTTTTTGAGACAGGGTCTCACTATGTTACCCTTGGTAGAGTGCCATGGCATCACAGCTCACAGCAACCTCAAACTGTTGGGCTTAAGCAATTCTCTTGCCTCAACTTTCCAAGTAGCTGGGACTACAGGCGCCCACCACAATACTCAGCTAGGTTTTTTTATATTATTATTATAGTTGTCACTGCTGTTTAGCAGGCCTGGGTGAGCTCGTACCCACCAGCCCTAGTGTATGTGACTGGTGCCATAACCACTGAGCTATGGGCGCCAAGTCTAGTTTTTCTACTTTTAGTAGAGACAGAGTCTTGTTCTTGCTCAGGCTGGTCTTGAACCCATGAGCTCAAGTAATCCACCTGCTTTGGCCTCCCAAAGTGCTAGGATTACAGGCATGAGCCACAGCTCCCAGCCTATGAAAACATTTTAAAATAAATTAATTACTTGAAAAATGAAAAATAAGAACCTGGGTGGGATTTCCTCTTGGTGGAGGGTATACAATCCCAACCTTGCCTGGGCATATCTTTAAGTCTTTCTCCCAAAGCCTCAGGGGCCCTTCCAGCAGTGTACATAGTTGGAAAGGTGAGTGGACAAGTGACCCACGGCTGTATGATGGGGTTTGCCACTGTCCAATAGAGGAGGATGCTGTGGGCAAGGATTTGTGCTTTCGTGGCTGCTTCGGGAGGAGACCAGGCAGAGTGGGGTGGCAGCACACAGCCCTGTCCATTCCAAGAGATTCCTGTCTTTTGGCCTGAGGAGCCTGGCGGGCCCCACCCTGCACTGAGCCCCAGGGGTGGACGTGCCTGTGTCTGAGGATTTGTTGACTGGGTTAGCTGACTGACTGCAAAGGGACACCTGCATGAGAGTGGCAGGCCCTTTCTCCCTTGCGGGGCAGCAGGGATAGGTGAGTTCCTCTGGACAAGGTGACCCTGCTGCACTTCCCACCCCATTGAAGCCCAGCAGAGCTTCTAGGTCAGGGAAGAGCATGGCAAGTGTGTGCCACTGGGAAGGGCTCCCACACTGCCCTCCCCACTCTTCCTCTTTCCGGTGGCCTACCTGCTTTCTTACTAGGAGAACCTATTTGCAAATAGGGAGATTTTTACTGTGGGCTCTTCCCTGAGGTTGGGGTGTGGAGCCACACCCTGCCAGGACAGCAGGGGTTTTCTCAGGCCCCTTACTGGTTTCCTGTCTCCAGATGCTCCTGCCCTTTCCCTGTGCTGGGCCTCATCCCCTGGCCCCACACCTACAAGGTACTCCCTGGGCTGTGTTTGCACAGGTGTGCTTCCTTAAGTCATGGGCTCCCCAGGAGTGGTCTTATCCATCTCTCACCCCTAAAGCCCCTCTCACTGGAAGTAAGGGAGGGTTCAGCCAGAGGGCATCACATAGGCCAGGTCGCCAGATGTGTAGGGGGGGGCGGTGGAGTGGAGCTCTCCTGGGTGAAAGTGTTTTGAAATCTGAAGCTCTCCCTGCCCCGTGATGCCCCAGCTCTGGCCCAGACAGTGAGCACATGGCTCAAGCACAGCCCTGAGTGAGATGGGGGCGCCCAGACCAGCCTCACCTGGCAGAGAGGATGATGACCCGGGCCTCCAGCTCTCGAGCCTCCATCAGCAGGGCTGTCACGTTCTTGGTCCCCGGGTCGAACTGCAGCACCTTCTCTGCCTGCGGTGTGAGCAAGAGTGTTAGCAGGCAGCTGGGGCAGGGAACATAGCGCCTCAGGGGCGAGAGTTGGGTCACAGCCGCTAGGAACCCCAAGGCAGCTTAGCTAGGGCTGCCGTGGCCTGTGCCTGCCACCTGCGCCTGCCACCTGCTTCCTCTCTCCTGGCTTGGCCTGGCCTCGAAGCTCTTGTTCTGTCTTCAGCCTGCTGGCCCTCCTATGCTCATTCTCTGCGCGCTTTCTCTCTCTCTCTGCCTGCTCTCTCTGGGTCTCTCTTTCCACCTCATTCCTGTCTTCACCTTTGCACTGAGCATGCAAGCTGAAGTGGACCCAGACTCAGAAACAGGCGTGCAGCGGACAGGAAACAGAAGAGTTTTGGAATGCAACCGGAAACAGATGGGGCTGACTTTTCCAAAACCACAGGAGGTCCTCTCAGGTCTGACTCCATAGGCCCCTTCAGGAGCAGCCCGGACCCCCGAGAGCGGGTGGCCGAGTGGTGGGCTCCCTCCTGGGTTCCACAAGGAAACCCCGGGGGTCCCAGAGATTCGCATGCACTTCCCGGAGAGCAGCTCCTCCTGCAGCCGTGCCTGCCTCGAGGGTGCGGCTGGGGTCACAGCGGGTGGGCCTCAGGCACCCACGCTGCCCATGCCTGCCCTCTCCTGCTGCCCTCTCCTGCCTGCTGCCTGCTGCCTCTCCTCACTGCTTGGGCCTGCGGCTCGGCGGCTGGGCCTGACAGCAGCCCTAGTGGCCGAGGCGCCGGAGGCCGGGGCTCCCTAGTCGGTGGGTGGCGTGCACGTCCATGCATATATACCTTGGGTCCGCGCTTGTTGTCATAGGACAGTTGGTCGAGGTTTTCATAGTTCCTTTTTTTACTCTGATGAATAATGTGCACAGAGAAAATATGCAGACACAGAAGAAGATTATAAACGGTTGAAAATGACGGCGCTAAAGCAATCACACCACCTCCTCGGCACGTCGGCAGATGGGCACGTACCTGGAGCTCGCAAACACCAAGGCCCGGGGCGGGGGCTGGGGGCTGGGGCAGATCTGAGGGGCTAGGGGCACAGGGGCGGGGCCACAGAGGCTCCCTGCCACAAAGCTATGCTCTTGGAAAGGGAGACCCTGTCCGCGTCCACCCCTTGGGTCCCACGTGCCCCCCCCACCCTGCCATGCACCTGCTGTGTGCCCCAGCAGTGCCCACCCCCTCCCACGTCAGTCTTTCCCCTTTGTCCTCCCTCCTGCCCCTCTGGAGACCGAAGTGGTCTTTTCTCGCTGACTGGTGTGCCCACACCTGTTGGCCCTCGTGCAGGAGGAGTAGGTGTGTGTGCATGCACGTGTGCACCGGCAGCCTGCAAAGGCGGGGCAGGGCGGTGCTGTCTGAGCACTGTGTGTGTGTACAAGTGGGGGTGGGTGCTCATGTGGGGGGGGGCCTGTGTGTCCAGTGTGGAGGCAGTGTGGTTTGCTTCTGGGGCAGAGGCGTGGCCTGTGATGGAAGTGTCTGGGTTCATGGTCAGTGTTCGCCTGTGAGTGAACTGGTGGCTAGGTGTGCAGGGATGTGAGTGTAGCCATGGGTGAGCACATTGGGAGGTGAGGTGCCTGTTGGGCACTGGGGCTGAGGGACCCTCTCTTGGGAGCCCTCAGCCATCATGGCCACCCTCGTACTCAGACTCAGCAGATCCCCCATGACAGGACCCCCAAGACCCTCTGATCTGCCTTCTGGCTTCACCCCCCAGCCCAGGCCTTCTACTCCCTCTGGAGGCCTGTCGCACATTGCGGGCAGGGTCCTGGGGTTGGCACTAAGTTGGATGAAGCCAGCTCTGACTTCATGGACAGTACATGCTCCTCTGCCGCTCCTTGGGTCTGGCCTTGGGCCCCTCTTATCCTGGTCTCCCTCCCTCTTTGCCTGGCACTGGAGGCCATGGTCTGGGTGCTGAGTGCCCAGGTCCCTGGAGGTCCTGGGTCACCTCTGCTGAGCTCCAGCTTCTCCTTAGCCTGGAAATGATGGGGCAAGGAAGGGGCTGGGGTCACTTGGACCCTCAGAAATCCTGGCTCTGATCTCTCCAGAGTCCCACAAAGTGAGCTCAGGCTGGGGTGGGGTGGGGAATCAGCGTGTCCTAGAACGAGCTCCTAGAACCAGGCATCCCCTTGGTCCCGATGAAGGGTCCAGAGCCCAGCCTGTAGGGGAAGGCAGAGGAGCTGGAGGGGTCAGGCTGGGAGGGGGTGGCAGGCAACTATGGGTGGGCTTGGTGAGCTGTGAGCTGCAGGCTGGGGATGGACACAGAATGTGTCCCCATGAGCAGGGGCCAGGGCCTTTAGGGAGGGGGTAGGAGGCTACCATCGCCAGGGGGGCGTGGCGTCCTAGGGAGGGTTGGGTCAGCGGAGACAGCGCCCCGCATTGCAGGCTGGTTGGGCGCCGCGGGCGGCAGCCAGGTGAAGGGCAGCAAGGGATGGACGAGGGTGGGGTGTTTGCAGAGCTCCAGGTGGTCCAGCCCTCGCCCCGCAGGGACTGACACGAAGGAGATTTCGACTAATGGCGAAAGCAAGTGAAATGAGCCAAGGACAGGCTGGGGCGGGCACTGCCAGACGTGGTGCTGCTGACCATGCACGATGGAGAGAAAGGGTGTCACACACGGAGCCACAGACACAGCGGGCGCCCGCTCCTCTCCTGCTCCGCGAGGCCCGCCGACGCCTGACCCTCACCTTGGACTCACGCTCCTCCAGCAGCGTCTCCAGGCGCTTCTGTGCAGCCCGGCCCTCGTGGTCGTCGCTGACCAGCAGGATGATGTGGTTCCAGCTGTAGACACGCATCATCTCGAACCAGACGCTGGACTGGTGGGAGTAGGGCGGCACAGTGCGCAGGAAGCTCAGGTGGATGCTCTGCAGGCACAGGGTTGGGGTGGGGCAGGTGCCACTGGGCCGAGGCCCCACCTCCTCCCCTCCGGGGACACTTGCCAACTCCTGGGGGCCCCACATCCTCCTGCTCGGCTGCACCCCACTGGCCTGTCCTCTCTCTCCCCCGCACCAGGTGTTGCGGTAGCAGCACCGTGACAGGGGACATCCGTCTCTGGAATTGTTCTTGGGATGGACCTGCCCCTCCCTGGAAGCCCACTTCTGTGGTGGACAACTTGAGCTCAGAAAACACTCATGGCCTGCAGCACTGGGGCTGTGTGCAGATCCTTCACAAATTCAGTAGCTATTATTAGGAAGTCTCACTCTTGGGCTAAATGGCCCCTATCCTCCCTGAGTCCAGAGGCCTTTGCACTAGCACGGCCAGTAGCAGCGTGCCTGCCCAGCCTGGGCTCCCCTGCAGCGTCCCTTGGCCCCACATTGGTCTTGTGTTCTGAGGCCCCAAGGTCGTGTTTACCTGTCCCCTCTTTGAGGCCTAGGGGCAGTGCCTTGAAGTGAAGAATGTCCTCATCACCTGGCCACAGTGCTGCAAGGCAGGGTCTAGCTGAGATCCTGAGCTACCTCTGACCCAGCCTTGCTGGCCCATACGTGGAGCTCAAGGGTGGCCGAGTACAGGCTGTGACTGGGCCAGTGTGTCACTGAGAACTTTGGCTCCTGGCTGTGACCTCCTCTGGGCTGGCCGTGCCTGTGGTGCCTCTTCTCCCCACCTCTCCTCTGCCCTTGGCTGCTTCCCTCCCTAGAGCCATTTTCTCCCCTTGGCATATGAGGAAACTGGTACCCAATGAGGGTGAAGGAGGCCGTGGCCAGGGGCACAGGGATGAAACTCCCTGCTTCTCACAGCCCAGGGTGAAGTCACCTGGGAGGAGCAGCCGGGGCACCTTGGGACAGGCCAAGGGTTCAGAGCTGCAACAGGGGGCTGTATCAGCCTCCCTTTTCCCTCACCCCTGAGGGCAGACCCCTCCTCATCCTCCTGCTGTGCTGGACTTGGCTTCACTGATCTCTGGGCTTAAGGCAGCTCTATCTGGGACCACAGACTCCAGGCAGGAGGAGTTTGGAGATGGGAGACCCAGAGCCCTGGCACCAAGCCCAATGGCCCCTGCCACATGGCCTCTCCAGGTCTGTCTGCAAGTGGCCCTAGGCCTGTAGGGAGGTGTGGCACAGGCTGTAGTGGCCCTTCCAGCCTCTCAGAGGCCAGCTAGCATCCCCAGCCAGTGGGTCCTCCCAGAATTGTGGTCTTCCTGGGGGATGTGTGACTCATGGCAGGCTCCGTGCCTCTCTGGGTTAGAATTTCCTGCAAAACTGCCTGGGCGACCTCTCTACTCTTCCAGGTGCTGTTCTCAGACTGCACAGAGACTCCCAAACCCCACTCCAGCCCATGGCCCACTAGGCCTTGCAGGAGGCTGAGCTCTGGAGGCACAGAACCCCAAGGCCACCCCTTTTGCTAAGGGCTGCCTCCTCATCCATTCATCCAGTTTCATTGTCCACCGTACCTTGGCACCAGTGGAGGCTTCAAAGCTCAGTCCTCACTGCTGGCTGTGTGCCTTTTTCTCCTTCTGGAGCCTCCTCCAGCTCCCAATATCCCCCTTCAAAGTCCACCTGTCCAGGAAATCTCCCTGTCTGTACCTCCTCCCAGCCATGGAGGGGGTGTTATCAATACCTTCACCTGCAGGAGGCCACCTGCCTGTGCAAGTGAGGCTGCACATGCATGCAAGAGTGCATGTGTGAGGGTACATGTGTGTATGAGAGTGCATGTATGTGTGAGGATGCATGTGAGAGTGCATGTGTGAGGGTCTGTGTGTGTGAGGGCATATATGCATATAAGGGTGCGTGTGTGTGAGGTTATGTGTGGGTGAGGACAAGTGTGCATGTGTGAGGGCATGTGTGCATGTGTGTGAGGGCACTGTGCATGTGAGGGTGCATGTGTGCGAGGGCAAGTGTGCAAGTGAGGGTGCATGGGTGCAAGAGTGCATGTGTCAGGGTGTGTATATGTGTGAGGGTGCATGTGTGAGGGCACATGTGCATGTGAGGGTGCATGTGTGTCAGGGTACGTGTGTGAGGGCACGTGTGCATGTGAAGGTGCATGTGTAAGGGCACATGTGTGTCAGTGTAGATGTGTGAGGGCACGTGTGCTTGTGAGGGTGCATGTGTCTCAGGGTATGTGTGGAGGGCACGTGTGCATGCGAAGGTGCATGTGTGTCAGGGTACATGTGTGAGGGCACGTGTGCATGCGAAGGTGCATGTGTGAGGGTGCATGTGTGTCGGGGTGCATGTGTGCATGCGAAGGTGCATGTGTCAGGGTGCATGTGTGTCAGGGTACATGTGTGCATGTGAAGGTGCATGTGTGAGGGTGCATGTGTGTCGGGGTGCATGTGTGCATGTGAAGGTGCATGTGTGAGGGTGCATGTGTGTCAGGATACGTGTGCATGCGAAGGTGCACATGCGAGGACACGTGTGCATGTGAGGGTGCATGTGTGAAGGCACGTGTGCATGTGAAGGTGCATGTGTGTCAGGGTACATGTGTGAGGGTGCATGTGTGCACGTGAGGGTGCATGTGTGAGGGCACGTGTGCACGTGAGGGTGCATGTGTGAGGGCATGTGTGCATGTGAGGGTGCATGTGTTAGGGCACGTGTGCATGCGAAGGTGCATGTGTGAGGGTGCACGTGTGCATGCGAGGGTGCATGCGCCAGGGCACATGTGCATGTGTGAAGGCACGTGTGCATGCGAGGGTGCATGTGTGAGGACACATGTGCATGTGAGGGTGCATGTGTGAGGGCACATGTGCATCAGTGTAGATGTGTGAGGGCACATGTGCATGTGAGAGTGCATGTGTGAGGGTACATGTGCATGTGTGTGTGAGGGTGCATGGGCATGTGTACTTGTGAGAGTGCATGCGTGTGAATGTGAGTTGGGTGTGTGGGCACATATGAGAGTGCATGAGCATGTGTGAGTGAGGACAGGATTGTGCGACATGTATGACATGTACATGTCTCCCAAGGGCAGAGACCTGCCCGCATAGTGCATGGCCCAGGCTTACCTTGTCTGAATAGATGGACATGCGAGTGGTCAGCCCCAGGACGGGGATGCGGTAGAAGCCGGCTGTGTAGGAGACGGGGGTGGGAGTGAAGTGGTCGTTGGGGGTGGGTGGGTGGCTAACTAGGATGGCGTAGACCTGTGGACACAGGAGATAGGGTCAGTTTGAGCAGGGGTGAGCTGGGCACTGTGCCAGAGCCTGGGAGTAGGAAGCAGGGGAGCCTGAGCCCAGCAGGCCACAGGGGTTGGGGTGGTACCACTGCTGTGCACACAGCTCTGGATACACATGCCCACATGCGGGGAGGAGACCCTACGCCCATCTGTAAAGCAATCCCAGGGGCGGGGCAGATGCCACACTCAGGGGGAGGATGGACTCCCCATCTGGGTTGTCCCTTCACTCTCTCTCTTTTTTTTTTTTTGCGACAGAGCCTCAAGCTATCACCCTGGATAGAGTGCTGTGGCATCACAGCTCACAGCAACCTCCAATTCCTGGGCTCAAGCGAGTCTCTTGCCTCCGCCTCCCAAGTAGCTGGGACTACAAGCGCCCGCCACAACCCCCGGCCATTTTTTGATTGCAGCCACCATTGTTGTTTGGCAGGCCCGGGCTGGATTCGAACCTGCCAGTTCAGGTGTACGTGGCTGGCACCTTAGCCCCTTGAGCCACAGGCGCCGAGCCTCTTTTTTTTTGAGACAGAGCCTCAAGCTGTCACTCTGAGTAGAATGCCATGGCATCACAGCTCACAGCAACCTCCAATTCCTGGGCTCAAGTGAGACTCCTGCCTCTGACTCCCAAGTAGCTGGGACTACAGGCGCCCACCACAATGCCCGGCCATTTTTTGGTTACAGCCGTCATTGTTGTTTGGCGGGCCGGGGCTAGCTTCAAACCCGCCAGCTCAGGTGTATGTGGCTGGTGCCTTAGCCTGTTGAGCCACAGGCGCCGAGCCATTTTTTTTGTTTTTTGAGACAATTTCACTCTTGGTAGAGTGCGTGGTGTCACAGCTCACAGCAACCTCCAACTCTTGGGCTTAAGCGATTCTCTTGCCTTAGCCTCTCAAGTAGCTGGGACTACAGACGCCCGCCACAATACCCAGCTATTTTTTGTTGCAGCTGCCACTGCTGTTTTAGCTGGCTGGGGCCGGGTTCGAGCCCACCACTCTCGGTAGATGGGGCCGGTGCCCTATGCAGTGAGCCACAGGAGCTGCCTTTCACTCTTTGTTTTGAGACAGAGTCTCACTTGGTCACCCTTGGTAGAGTGCGGTGGCATCATAGCTCACAGCAACCTCAAACTCTTGGGTTCAAGTGATTCTGTTGCCTCAGCTTTCCAAGTGATTTGGACTACAGGTGCCTGCCACAATGCCTGGCTATTCTTTAGAGATGGGGGTCTCACTCTGGCTCAGGCTGGTCCCAAATCTGTAGCTCAGTCAATCTACCTGCCTCGGCCTCCCAAGTTCTGGGATTACAGCCACCATGCCCGGCCTTTCGCCCTTCACTCTTCACACAACTGGCCAGGGGCCCTAGGTAGCCAGCTGTCAGCTGGATGACGAAGCCTCCCAAGAGTAAGGTAAAGGCCTGTCCTGTGTTCCCTGGGGCCTGCATGCCCCATCTACCTTCTGAGCATGGGATGCATCCAGGGCCAGCTGGGGAGAACGGCTGGTTCTGCACTATGGCCAGCTCCCTGAGACAGGGTGGGCAGCTCCCAAGGTCTGCCTCGGATTTGAGGGGAGAAGCTCAACAAGCCACTAGAGAGGGTGCTAGGCCCCAGATGGGCTGTGCGAACAAGGCCCGATCCTGACTTGGAGCTGTGACCTCATCCTGGAGGAAGGGCAGAGGAGGTACTGTGGGGAAGTGCAGACCTCTGCTGTGGCCAAGGCCCCTGCTGAGGGCACCTGAGGCTAGTGGCTCCACTCCCTGGAATGGACACCCCCCCTTCCTCTCACAGCTCCTCCCAAGGCAGGGGGCAGGTGGCCAGGGATCCACTTTCATGCTGAAAATACCTGTGTCTGACCCCAACTCTGCAGACACAGGTCCCACTTGTATCTGCAAATGGTGGCAGGGGGTGTGGTGCACTACCTCACGTGGTAGGCTAGAGCCTGGGCCAGAAGGTGTGCTCCGGGAGGGACAGCTGCTGTGTTGCCTTTGCTCAGGGGCAGTGCCCACAGACAGCAGAACTGCCAGTGAGTTGGAAAAGATGTTTGCCCAGAATGGGCCCTGTCTGGATTCTGGGCTGCACCCTCTATCCCAGATGGAGCATGTGACCAAAGCTCCTGGCCACAGACATGTCATCCAGTTCTGTTGTCCCTTGGTACCCCGGGTGGGGGCGTGGGATGGCTTTTGTGAGGTGGGGAGTGGGGATTTCTGAGCAAAACTGGCACAGACACTGTAGTTGCTGGACTGCTTCCCCCATCCCCAGTCTGTATGAGGAGCTGCCAAAGGGCCATGGGCCAGTGCTTGTGTGGGCATGTGTGTGCCTGTGTAATGACCATGCAGGCATTCACAAGTGTGCTGGAATACATGTGTATTGTATGCAAAAAGTGTCTGTATCTATACTTAGGTGTGCATGTAAGTGCACAGGTTTGTATGTGCGCCTGGGTGTGTATGCCAAGCAGTATGTAGCACGAGCATGTGACCATGGAGGTGCATGTGCAGCTGACTAGGGGTGCACAAGTGTGTACTAGTGTAATGTACATGTGTGTGTGAGCATGCCTGACCATGGGTGTGGTGTGTCCGTCCCGTGAGCATGTGTCCGTCTTGCCTCTTACATAAAGGGCTGCATTGCAGTAATCCTTGCAGCTTCATTGGAATTCAGCAAGCAGCTCAGCCTGGGGCGGACAGCTCTGACAGGCAAAATCTTGGGATTCGTGTCCTCCCCCGCAGCGCTGGCTGCCACTGGCAGCTCCCTTCACACTGGCAGTCCCCACTCCCATGCCCATAAAGCACCCTGCTTCAACACCTGGGCCATTTCCCATCTCAGGCCAATACATGGACAGAGGGAGGGAAAGGAGGAAGGGAAGGAGATTCTAGAAGCAGAAACAAAAGATGACCCCAGACCCCATCCTGTTTTAAAGCTCTGCAGTGCAGGCATGTGGCTAGAATGGGCACTTCAGCCCCTGTACCCAGAATGCCCATCCCCCCCATGCTGACACCAGCCGAGGGCCTGGAGCCCAGAGGCCTTCTAAGGACTGGCCAAGGTGGCAGGTTGACTAGACTAGGGGATAAGATGGGGAAACCAGCAGACATTCGTGTTTGATTTCTAGTGAGACCAGGTTTCTCCAGTTGATTCCAGAGAAGTGCTGGAAAGGATAGAATGAAACTGGGACTGAGGGAGAGTGGAGCAGGGGGGAGGTGGGAGGTCATGGGGGAGGGGCAGGAGCTGGGTTGGGGATGAGACAGGTGGGCACCTGGCTGGAGATGAGGTCCTCGCACACCGACAGGGCCATCTGGATGGCGTTAGGCTTGTGGGTGACAGAGGTAGCGTTGAGCTGTATCTTCCAGGAGCCGTGCCGCTTGTTGGCCTGATTCACGGCCTCGCGGAACATCTGCTCGTGCTTCCGCGTGCTCAGCACCGCGCCGATGTTGACGATCTTGGGGTCGCAAGCAGCGCGCGCGAAGGAGCAGGAGAAGAGCAGGGCGAGTGTCAGCAGGTGCATGGCGCTCATGGGCTCCGGCCGCCACGGGCCTGGCTCCGGACAGCGCGAACGTGGCGCCCTGGACGCGTCCCCAGCGGGCGCCCTGGCAGTCCTGCGCCCGCCCGCGGGTCAAGAACGCCGCTAGCAGCCGGGGGCCACAGGCCAGGGGCGCGCGAGCACGGGGGCGCTGTCCGCGGTGCTGACGCGGGGCCCGGCGCGGCACGAGCGTCCGGCGCGGAGAAGACGCGGCGGCTCCGTGGGCGTCGCTGGTTCTGGTCCCCTGGCTGCGGCGAATGCAGCAGCCGCGGAGCTGCGAGCGGGGCCGACGTCTCCGACCCCTCCCGCTGCCCTCGCTTCCTGGCGCGCGCCGGCGTTCGCGTGCGTCGAGAGCGCGTGAGTCGGCAGCGCCCGTGCGTGTGCGTGTGCGTGGACCGGGCCCGGGACCGAGACTCTCACATGCCCAAGCGTACGTCGCGTGTGCTTGTGTGCGCGCGCACGAGCCCTCGCCCACACTCGGAGATATTTCGGGTTTGACTTCGACAGGCGGGAGCCCGGGGGTGCGGAGAGGCTCTGCGCGCCGTGTGACTTGGGACTCCCTCCCCAGGTTTAAGAAGCAGCAAGGGCGACAGTGCCCGCCCCCGTGTGTGACTCATTTTCCAGGGCAGTCTGGGCGTCTGGACTCATATTGGGTGAGACTGCGGTCAGGCTTCAGGAGGCTCCCCTCTCCCCTTCTCTAGCCCTACTTGTAGGGAGCCCCCAGGCCCTCAGTCCCTACTGCTCCTTTTCAGAGCCTTCCTGTCCCTCTGGTCCTCACGATACTAATTCTTTGTCCCGCCCCCCCATCCGTGGGGTATGCTATGCTTCCCCCTCCCTAACCCCAAGGAGGGCTGGTGCTCCGCCCCTACCAGTGACATCACCATTTCCAATAGCAACTGAAGATTCTGCAGCCCTAACAGCAAAAGCCCCCAGTGGGGACAAAGCAGGACGGTCCCCACACCTCAGTGCAGTGCGGCGGGGAAGCGAAGCCTGCGCATCAGGGTCACACCCCCGCTCCCTGCTGCTGTTCGCTCCACCAGCCAAACTCCCTGGACTCCCTGGTGCTGAGAGGAGGGCAGGGGCTGTGGTGTTGACCAAGCTGCTGTTCTCGGTTTTGCTCTCTCAGTGTAGGGGAATAGATGCTTAGGGCAAACCTGCCCATCTCCAAACTGTGGCCTCTGGCAGATCAGAGCCTGGAGGCTGCCTGGGGGCAAACCTGGGCCTAGATAGCCCCAGGGATTCAGCAGGGCTGCAGCCAGAGGCCCTGGCTTCACTGCGCCCCCCGCCCCCAGTGGGGTACTGCACCTGGTTCTTAATGGTCCTGGAGAGATAATTGCTACATATTCACAATCTGGGAGCCAGCAGTTACACAGCCAGGAGCTTAAAAATGGCCATGATGGGATTATTTATACCATGGAAATCATCAAACCCTACAAATCGGAGTGGTTTTTGTCCTATACAGAGAGACAGTTTGCCAGCACGCCACTGCCTCCCCCAGGCTTCTCCTCAAGCTTTTGTTCCAAGACCCCTGGGCAGGTCTCCCCTATCAGGGATGGGCTGGAGGTCATGCTTGCCTCCAGGCGTGGCCCCTCCCTGCCAGGAGCCTCTCCAGGGTGTTGCTGTCATTCTTTCCTGTGAGTTTTCCCCTCAGTCTCCACCACAAGAGGGGTGTGAGTGCAGCTATAGATGGCCTTGGCCTTACTTTGCCCAGTTGCCAGGCAGGATGGATAAGGCAGCCTGGACACGGATACCTCTGAGCCCTGGAGAGACAAAGGCTGGGGGCAGGGGCAGGAGACCAACCATAGACCCCTAGGAATTGAGAGGTTGCTGAGAATCGAAGTGCTGTGTGGGTGGAGCAGGCTTTTTTTTTGAGACTGGTCTCCCTCTGTCGCACTGATTGGAGTGCAGTGGCACCATCATAGCTCATTGCAGCCTCCAACTCTTGGACTCAAAGGCCTCTGGGGTGGGACATGGCCCGGGTGGGGGAGGAGACCTGTTCTGCCCCAGGTCCCCCTGGACAGTCTTCTCTGCCAGGCCCAGGAAGGGGGTCTGGTATTTGCTGGGTCTGGCCAACACCCCACTCCTCTGCAACTGCAGCCCCAAAGGAGGAGCTGCCCCTGCATTTGAAGGCTCTAAGAAGCACTGCCAGGGCCTTGCAGCCAGCCTTCCCTCTATCACACGACCCAAGGAGACCACTGCGTTCTTCCCTAGGACTTGCCTGGATCACAGTGGGGCACTGGACCCCAGCTATGCATCCTTTCTGGAGGTGAATCCCTGATTGGGCTCAAGAGCCCCTGTGGACACATTGTTTTATTTATTTATTTATTTTTAATATTTTTATTTTTTTGTAGAGACAGAGTCTCACTTTATCGCCCTCGGTAGAGTGTTGTGGTGTCACACAGCTCACAGCAACCTCCAAGTCCTGGGCTTAGGCAATTCTCTTGCCTCAGCCTCCTGAGTAGCTGGGACTACAGGCGCCCACCACAATGCCCGGCTATTTTTTTGTTTGTTTGTTTTTTGCAGTTTGGCAGAGGTCGGGTTTGAACCCGCCACCTTTGGTATATGGGGCCCGGCACCCTTCCACCCTACTCCCTGAGCCACAGGCGCCACCCTGTGGACACATTGTTATCAAGAGGAAGCTACTTTGAGAGGGAGAACTGACAGGCAGAGAAGATGGGATGGGTGGAAGTCCATCTTCTCAACATGGAGTCCCCACAGACCTTCCCGTGGATGCGACTGCCTATTCACACGTAGGGTATGCAGCATGTTTACCTAACACCTGCCACAAACTGGATGCTGTTCCAAGTATTGGGGACACAGACATGACTTCTTGGAGCCAACTCAAAGCAGGTGGTGATGGGTGAGCACCTTGGGCTACTGTGTGCAGAGGTGGGAGCCCTGAAGAAACATAAAGCAGGATGGGGGCTGGGAGTAAAGGAGGGGACAGGGGTTTGAACAGGTGCCTGCACCTTCTCTAACTCCCCACCCACTTTCAGAGGTGGAGCCTACGTCCTCCCCACTGGGACGGGGATGGGGCTGAAAGCCTCCCTTCTTGAGATGGGATGTAGCAGAGGCAATGGCACATGATTCTCAGGTGAAGTCCAGAAAGACCTTCTACCTGCCACTCTCCTTTGTGAGGACACTCAGGCAGCCCTGGAGGGGCCCATGTGCAGAGGAATGAATCCCCGGTGCCCGGCACTGCCTTGCCAGCCATAGAGGGACCAACTTTGGAAGCCTCAGGGTTTCACGGGTGGCAGCCCTGGTTTATGGCTTTGCTGTGTCCTCCTGAGGCTGATCCACTTGCACCAGAATTCCCGACCCCGAGCAATGGAGAGACACTTAATGTTTCTTCTTTTTATTTTTAAGCACTAAGTTCTGGGATGATTTGATATGCAACAATGAACTAACTCCCACGTGGGGCACTGCTCTAGGGAATGCCTCCCCTAAAAGAAATGTGAGAAAATAGGTGAATGAAATGCATGAGGAAGCCATGCCAATACTTGAGGAAAGAGTGCCCTGAGAGGGAATGGCAAGCGCAAAGGTCCTGGGGCAGGGGTGAGTGTGTGGTGTGGACCCAAAAAGGGAGAGGCAGATGGGAGGAGAGCAAAGCAGTAGGACCTCGTAGGCCATAAAGAGGGCTTCAGCTGGCTCAGCACCTGTGGTTCAAGTGGCTAAGACGCCAGCCACATACACCTGAGCTGGCGAATTCAAATCCAGCCTGGGCCTGCCAAACAACGATGATGGCTACAACAAAAAATAGCTGGGCATTGTGACGGGTGCCTGTAGTCCCAGCCACTTGGGAGGTGGAGGCAAGAGTTGGCCCAGGAGTTGGAGGTTGCTGTGAGCTGTGATGCTCCGGCACTCTACCCAGGGTGACAGCTTGCAAGTGGGTGGGGAAGACAATGGAGGGTGTAGACCAGGAGGCTGATATGGTTCATCATACTGTTTAGACAGGATTGCCCGGCTGCTGCAGAAATAACAGAGTTCAAGGAAGTAAAGGAGGAGGCAGAGTAACCAACCAGGAAGAATGCGTGTGCCAGGTCAGAGCGCCAGGGGAGAGATGTGGAGGCAACAGAGCAGGGAGCATGGAAGGTATTTTTCGAGGAATTGAGAGATTGCTGAGAATCAAAGCGCTGTGTGGGTGGAGCAGGTGTTTTTTTTGTTGTTGTTCTTGTTTTGTTTTTGAGACAGAGCCTCAAGCTGTCGCCCTGGGTAGAGTGCCATGGCATCACAGTTCACAGCAACCTCAAACTCTGGGCTCAAGCGATCCTCTTGCCTCAGCCTCCTAAGTAGCTGGGACTACAGGTGCCTGCCACAAAGCCCAGCCATTTTTTGTTTGTTTGTTTGCAGCCATCATTGTTGTTTGGCAGGCCCAGGGTGGTTTTTAACCCGTCATCTCAGGTTTTTGTGGCCGGGGCCTTTGCCGCTTGTGCCACAGGTGCTGGGCCTTTTTTTTTTTTTTTTCTTTTTTTGAGACTGGTCTCCCTCTGTCGCACTGACTGGAGTGCAGTTGGATCATCATAGCTCATTGCACCCACCAACTCTTGGGCTCAAGCAATCCTCCTGCCTCAGGCTCCCCTGTGGTTGGGTCTATAGGTGCACTTGGCTCATTTTTTTTTTTTTTGAGACAGAGCCTCAAGCTGTCACCCTGGATAGAGTGCTATGGCATTACAGCTCACAGCAACCTCCAATTCCTGGGCTCAAGCGAGTCTCTTGCCTCTGCCTCCCATGTAGCTGGGACTACAGGCGC
>CAUYON010023394.1:0-23711 GCA_963573935.1 Arctocebus calabarensis
CTCTTGGGCTTAAGCGATTCTCTTGCCTCAGCCTCCCTAGTAGCTGGGACTATAGGCACCCGCCACAGCGCCTGGCTATTTTTTTGTTTTGCAGTTCGGCCGAGGCCGGGCTTGAACCCGCCACCTTCGGTATATGGGGCCGGCGCCCTACTCGCTGAGCCACAGGAGCTTCCCTGGATCCCTTTTATTTCCTTCTCTTGCCAGATTGCATTGGCTAGAACTTCCAGCACCATGTTGATCTTTTTGACTTTTGACAATTGACAATAACACACCTCAAACAGAGACTTTTAAAAATATATACAGGAACCATCGAGTTTTCAGGATCTGTACATCCCCATCTCTCCCTAGACTTGGAGGTTTTCAGCTGTTATTCATTACATAGGTTTTCTAAGCCTTTCATCATCACTTCTCTTTCTGTAACTTCTAAAATAGGCCTTTGTTCATGTAAGTTGCATATGCTTGCTTTTCTCTTTTTCATTTCTCTGACTAGGTGACTTTGTTAAATTTTAATCTTATGTTTTATTTTATGAACGCTACTGTGATTTGGAAGTGACTGGGTAATTTTAAATGATCTGTCTTCAAATTCAGAGATTTTTTTTCTTCTGCTTCATCAAGTCTGTTGTTGAAGCTCTTTGCTATATTTTTAAAATTTTATTCATTACATTGAGTTTAGCTGTAAGATTTCTGTTTGGTTCTTTTTTCATTAATTATTCATTCATATCATGAATTATTTTCCTGATTTCGTTGTATTGTCTACCTGTATTTTCTTGTATTTTGTTTAATTTCCTTAAGATCATTTCTGAATCCCCTTTCAAGCAATTCATTGATTTCATTTCCATTGGGGTCTCTTACTGGAACATTTTTTATCTTTCCTTTGGTGGTATCATATACCCTTGTTTTCATGTTTTTTGTGCCTCCACATCAATGTTTGTGCATTCAAACTATACAGCAGCTTTCAAAGCTGGGTTATACTGTGGTTTTGAAGGGTGTGGTAGCTGTCTGCCAACAGACATGGTGGCAGAATGTCCATGTAAGTTCAATGTCCCTAGTGAAAGGGCACCTCAGTAGCCTAGGCTATAGAAGTTTGTGGCAACAGCAGAGTAGGTTGTTAATGTTTCAAGGGTTTTGGGGGTCCTCTTGTCATTTTCACCATAATAAGAATTAGACAAGGGTATCCCTCTTGGCGCCAGGTCTGACATTGGCTACAAGCAGCAGAAATGGCTCTGGATTCTAGGCTCAGGATCCTATTGTGGTACCTGGTTCTTGAGGTGTAAGTTTACTCTCTGTGGCAGGGTTAGATGTTGGCTGCCCACAGAGCCAGGATCTGTGACTGCGAGGCACCCTATGGTAGCTTAGGCCTGGGGGCCAGGTTGTAGCTGTGATGTGTAGCTGTGTGCAGTTGTGCCCTGAGGGTTAGGGCACAACTAACTGGCCTCACTTTAGGGAAGATGGGAGTGCTCTGGAGGTTTGGACCTGATGAGCAGGGTATGGCTGTGATTTGGTATCCTGAGCCTATAGTGCTAAGTGACAACTGAGATCCCAGGGGACGAAAAAACCAAGTAATAGTGACTCTAAAGCCCAAGACAGCAGGGCACAGCAGTATGCACAACTATGAGGCCGTGTGCAGTGATAGGAAGTACCCCAGAATGGTGAAACACAGCTGTAGCTTGGGCTGGGGGTGGAGAAGAAGGAACAGCACAGTGATGGCCCTACTCTCCTAGGAGAGGAATCTTTTAGCAGCCCAAACTGTAAGAGGCTAGCCCAGCTACAGAGAAGGATACTGGAACTTTTTTGGCTGGGTATGTCAGCTCAGCTTAGAATACACAGTTACAGTTCCCCAGGTGGTAATGTGCACCTTCAGCTCAGATCTGCATGGACGGGGGCAAGACTTTTCTGGGCAGCTCAGTCACTGTTTCCCTGGAATACAGGGTGCCACTTTATCTTAGGCACAGGGGCATGACTGCTTTGGGTGGCCAAGGTACTGGTTTTCCAGGAGGCAGGGTACTGTTACAGTTCCAGCCAGGAGGAGGGAGGCTAGGTTGAGTGGTTCTACTTCCCCTTGGCCCCATAGGGAAGGGCTGCTCATAACTCACTTTGGGATGTGGGGCACCAGGCTGGGGTGGTTTGGTGGTGGCTTAGCCTCAGGGATGAAGGGGAGCTGCGGCTACAGGACTCTGAAACAAGACTCACTCCAGCTCTTGTTCCAATTCCAAGATGGCACATCACGGTAGCTAGGTGGCCCACAGTGAGCGGGGCACAGCATTCACTCCTTCTCTGGGAAGAGCACAGTTATGTAGACGGCTCCCTGAGCTGGACTGTGTCTATGAGGACTGCAAGGTCCCAGTACTGAGATCAGTAGGTGTCCAAGGTGTTGACAGGGACAGCTGGGATCCTATTGCTTGCCTCCTCGCCACAGGGAGATGTTCCTCCTGGTCTCAGCTGATCACAGTTGGGGAATGGGGTAGAGAGGCCTGGTGGCTCCTTCTGTTCTCCAGGTGGTCATCTCACATTCTCCTGCCCACCAGGTTTTCTGTTACTCCTTTGATGTACCTTGGCAGTTTCAGTTATTTTTGTTCGAATAAAGTTGTTTCTTTGTTGTTCTGGCTGTCTTTGTGAGGGGTGATGAGCACTAGTAGCTTCTAGTTGGCTGTCATACTGACATCACTCTCCCAGATGACACTGTTTTTGGCTTTTTCATTGTAGCCTATCTCTGTGCCAAGGATCATCCCGAGGAGTAAACTTAATGTCTTTTCTGAGCCCTTTCCTGGGTATGTGAAAGCCACTTTCTAATTTTCCCCGCATATGCAGTTGTTTTTCAATGTCCTAGTCTTCAATGTCTGGCTCCCAAAGGTGAAAAAAGTGGAAAATGAAGAGGGGGAGGGTGTCGGTCCTTTAAGTTCCCTGGGGAGGACATGTGGCAATTGGGGGGGTGAGGTGTAAAAACCATGATTGCCCACTTCTTGGTCTGCACTTTTATGATCAGAAGCAGCAACCACAGCTCAGATTCCTGATATTTCAGGGATGGGTTTCTTTTCACACCCCTGGTTACTTAAGCTGCCTGCAGATTTCTCCAGTAATATGTGCACGGCTACCTGGCAAGGGTTAAAATGTGGGAGAGGAGAAGCTGTTCCTGTGCTAAGTGGTGAAATTGACCAAAACCAAAAGCAATTTACCATCCAAACCTTCCCACTGGAAGTTACAAGCCTTGGATAGACTCCAGAGTTTCAACATAATTACATCAGACAGACTCTGCCAATACAATTGTAGATGGGGACATAGATTCCTGGTGCTTTTCTCCTCCGCCATCTTGCAGAATCCTCAAAAGAGGTACTTTAAAATACAAATCTCCAGCCAGATTTCAAGTTCCCTAACGGCAGAGTCAGTATAGCTTCATACTTGATTTGTATTTTTCAGAGTACTCAGCATAACAATAGGCTCACAGAAACTTCTTAAGGATCACAGAAAACTAATCTATCATTTTGCAAAGCTATAATTTTTTAAAGACCAGCTTTTAAATTTATTTGTTTCCAACAATATTTCTAGCTTTTACTTCTTCTTTAGGACAATCAAATTGTTTCCTTGCAAACTTATTCTCCCACAGGGGTTCTTGTGGAGAACTTTCTTAATCAGGACTGTTTCCTCTACTTTCCACTTATAAAATATAACCCAAGGTCAAAGAAGAGATAGTTGAGAAAATACTTTCTCAAAAACAGTTTTTATTTTTTATTTTATTTTTTTGAGACAGACCTTTAAGCTATTGCCCTGGGTAGAGTGCTGTGACATCACAGCTCACAGCAACCTCTAAACTCCTGGGTTTCAAGCAATTCTCCTCCCTCCGCCTCCCAGGCGCCTGCCACAACGCCTAGTTATTTTTTTGGTTGCAGCCATCATTGTTGTTTGGCAGGCCCAGGCTGGATTCCAAAGCACCAGCTCAGGTATGTGTGGCTGCCGCCTTAGCCACTTGAGCCATAGGTGCTGAATCTCAAAAATAATTTTTAATTTAAAGGGGTGCCCAACAGGTCTCCTTAGCCTCAGTTTTCTGATTCACACTTGGATTCTTTGAAACTTCATGTCTGAACAGAATATATTCCCTTACCCCACTCTCTCTCTTCTTCTTTTTTTTTTTTTTTTTTTGAGACCGTCTCACTCTGTTGCTCTTGGTAGAGTGCTGTGGCATCATAACTCACAGCAACCTTATACTCTTGGGCTCAAGCAATCCTCCTGCCTCAGCCTCCCAAGTAGCTTGGAATGTAGGCACCTATCACAACTGTCGGCTAGTTTTTTTTTAGAGACGGAGTCTTGCTCTTGCTCAGGCTGGTCTTGAACTCCGGAGCTCAGGCAATCCACCTGCCTCTGCATCCTAGAGTGCTGGGATTACAGGCTGAGCGACTGCGCCAGGTTAATCCCACTTTTCTTGATTCCCATTCTATTTGTTGGAATTTATAGATTCTGTGCAACCAGAGGGCAGCAATTAGGTTTACAGGGGTTAACAAAAGACCTGACAGCATTTGCAGTATTTATAGTAACCTGTCCAAAACATTCTAATTCTAGTAATTCCGAGCCTTGAGATAGGAGGACAAGAGCTGATGAAGCAGAGCTGGGTGTGTCCACAGGGGGAAAAAATGTCCTCTACTGCTGCAGGAAGAAAGGAGACCCTGAAATTAGAGGCATTTTGGCATTTGGGAGGCCAACAAATAAGTGAATGGGAACTTGGAAAAAGTTTTTTAACTAAATTTTAGTTTTCATAAATTTTGCTCTATCAGCATTAGCAATTTCCTTTTAATAATATTTTATTTTACCCTTAACCATATGAAGGGTATAGATGGGCGTTTAATCATATATACAGAGCATGTCAAAAATGTATACATATTTTAAGAAAGAAAAAAACTGTATTAAAGTTGTAATACGTGATATATACTGATACTAAAAGATGAATACAAGTCACATTTTCACTTCTGCAATTACAAGAGGTCCTCAATGTGGTTACCATCAGTGCCCACACACTTCTGATAACAGTGAACTCCTGCTTGAGCAACTTTGACAAAGTGTCCACCTGTATCACTGCATATGCTATTTCAGCTGCTTCCTGAAGTGCAGCCAGTGTAACTGGTTTTCTACAGTGTAACTGGTACACCACATCCTTTAAGGTCCCTCATAATTACCCTTCCATTGTGGTTGTTAATTCCACAAGATTCTCAGATATCAAATACCACTTGGAAATAGTCTTCCACTCCTTGAATAAAAACAATGCTTCTGCCATTTTCTTTGACTGTCCTGCCGGTCCTTGGTGATGCCAGCTTTCATTTTAACACCTCCTTTTGAGCAAACATCACACTACATGTTGCTACCATAATTTAACTTCTAAAAGTACATAATACATGGATAACATCCCTTTAAAAATGTATACCTTTAATTTTACACAAAAATTCTAGAGAAATTCTTTTTACATCAAATCAAACATAAGTCTAATGCAAAATTTTCATTAACAAAAGACTTCAAAGAAATTACCATGGCTTGCAACAGGACCCCTAGTATCCACAAACTGCAAACTGTCCTTGTGGGAAGTCTGAGAAACAAGTACCACCTACCATGGGTATATCATCTAAGCAAACAGTTAAGTATTCTGAACCAAAGGGCAGCCTCTAAGACCTCCCACACTGCGGCGCTGAGATGTCAGCCTTTTTTGGCTTTGGGGACTCCTCACTACAGAAGTACCTCGCTCTCTCCCATCAACCTCGGAATAGTGGCCATCTTCCCTGTGCATCCTGCCTAAGTATTAAGAATGGCAGCCAAATAGGTGGCTCTCTGCCCTCTCATTTTATTATTTTTTTATTAGACTGTACGAATCTTAAGGGCAGAGAAATTCTTGTAACAATTATCTCATTCCCACGTGAGACTTGCGCAATTGTTGACTAAATTAAGGAAATGCGTTTCGGGAACTGCCTCGTTTATTATTAAACAGTTCAGCGGAGCTGCTAAAGTCAAGGCTCCTGGGCACGGCCAGCTTCCCGGGGGTGGGAGCCCGGGGCAAGGCCCGACCACTCTTGGCAGGGAAGATGTCCCCAACCGGGACACTGGCTTCCAAGCAAGCGGCTT
Source organism: Arctocebus calabarensis (assembly GCA_963573935.1). Taxonomy (NCBI): domain Eukaryota; kingdom Metazoa; phylum Chordata; class Mammalia; order Primates; family Lorisidae; genus Arctocebus; species Arctocebus calabarensis. The sequence continues at coordinate 6,097 of CAUYON010023394.1, forward strand.
GGAAAGATGTTGACCATCACCTTCTCCTGCTTCATTTTCGAGCCCAAGTTGGTTTTAATCCGAGCCCGCAGCTACGGACCACAACTGCCCCGACGCAGAAGACCAGAGGTGTCCCAGAGAGGACGTCTGTCCGCCTGCCAGTTGTCCAGGCTTCCAACGTCGCGCCGCAGCCAAGCCGCGCGCCCCAGCCCTGTGCCGACATCCTTTCCCGTGCCCCATCTCTCACCTCGGGCTGCGGGCGACACCCATGGCGTCCGGGCGACCAGCACCAGGGCTGTCGCCCCCAGGAGGGCGAGCATCGTCCGCAAGCCACCGCAGGCCGCTCCAGTCACATCCTGAGACCCTCTCGCACTGCGGGGGAGCCGCCGGAAACCTCCGCGCTCCGGCGCGCGCACCGGCCCTCCGCGAACGCGCGGAGCCTCTCGTGCACACGCCTCGGAGATCGGCGCCCGTCCTGCTTCCGCCCGGCGCCCCCTCCCTGCAGACACGCGGTCCGCCCCCTCGTTTCCAGAAGGCGCGTCTAATCAGCTACCTTGAACTTCGCTAGTAGGCGGTGCAGGGCCAGTGCGCCTGCGCGGCCTCAGGCCGCCGCGCCCCCTCCACCCCCACGGCCCGTGCCCCAGAGTTTCCAGCTGTTCCTGGGCGCGGCTGCGGTCAAGGTCAGGTGGTGGCTGTCTCGCCCCTCCCCCTGGTTGCTCGCTGACGCAGGCGCCTCGGAATATTGGGAATCCCCAAAGCTCTGGGGCCATCGGAGGCTGAAATGACCAAGCCACTGAAGCGAGCCCGACCGTTCCCTGTGTGGAGAGAACTGGGGCACAGCAGACACCTAGGGGTGCTCGTGCTCTGACCAGGCCCCTTGGAGGGCACCGGGATGTGCCGCTGGTGGGCTCCAGCACGGCGGGTCGCCGACCGTTATCTGTAAACTGGGAGCTTGTTGCTTAATTGAATATCTTAATAAGAATTATGTGAAAAGACATCGTGAAAATACGCAAAATAAAATTTAAAGGATGAGAAATGAAATAAGCAAATACTTATTTATTATAACCACTGAACTACTGTGAAAATAATTCAAAATCTAAGTTGTTGGCACTATATGTTGAGCCTTAAAGAAATGTGATGAGGAACTTGAATTACATTAACATACAGCTGTCATTTTGGCAACTTCGTGTAACCTTGGATTATAGACTACCCTTTTTTCCCTTTAACTTCATTGTTCTGTAAATTGTTGTGAATGGCTAAAAGACCGGGAGCGGAGATCTTTCTCCTTTAAAGTGCGGATTCTCGTGGTAGATTAACTTCGCTCTTGCTTTTTTTTTTTTTTGAGACAGCCTCAAGCTGTCACCCTGGATAGAGTGCGGTGGCATCACAGCTCACAGCAACCTCTAATTCCTGGGCTCAAGCGAGTCTCTTCCCTCCCAAGTTACAGGCGCTGGCCACAACGCCCGGCCATTTTTTGTTGTTGTTGTTGCAGCCTTCATTGTTGTTTGGTGGGCCCAGGCTGGATTCGAACCGCCAGCTCAGGTGTACGTGGCTGGCGCTTTAGCCCATTGAGCCACAGGCGCCGAGGCTTCGCTCTTGCTTTTGACAGACAAAGACTTTATGGCTGTCGCATGGTCTAAGATGGAGTGTTGAATATACCTTGTCTGAAAAAAACGAAACAAATTAATCAAACTGCTGCAATTCATAAACCAGCAGTATGGAAAATGTAATCCTGTTAAACTTGTTTCTGACTGTCTGAGCAAGCAAGCCCTTAGCAATCATGAATATTTGTACAGAACACGATTGAATGTCTACTTAAAAATCATTGTATAATTTATATAGCATGAAATTCACCCCTTTTAAAGGAACAACGATTTTTAGTAAATCAAAATAGTTGTTAGGCCTCATTTTAAAAACCTTTATCACTTCATGATTCAACAATTTGAGGGGCTGATTCTGAATGTGTCAGTACTTTGTTTAAAGATGTCATAGCTGGAAAAGTACCCCACGAAGATACATGGACCCAAATGAAAGAAAATTCCTAGTTGTACTAAGTCCTAATCATTTTAAAAGCCTTCCGAAAGACTCTTGGCATGTTTTTACTAAAATTTCCTTTTCCTGTTGCTCAAAAGTTGCTCTTACAAACTAGTTGTAATAGGATGCATTTTTATATTTAGAATGACAAGCTCAAAATGACTGAAACATTTCATCTGAAAGATTTTTAAACACATTGCCAATTCCCCTATCCCATTTTCCTTAGTGGGCAGCTAGAGTGTTTATGATGCACACAACTTTTTCATAGGGAAAAAATTCAAATGGAAATACGTCCACATATATTTTAAAATGCAAGAATTTCTTTTGACTGTCTCTTTTTCACTATAAAGGCCGTTTTAAGGGATTTAGTGGTTTATTTTGTTATTTATTTATTGTTTTTAGACAGTGTCTCACTTTGTCACCCTAGGTAGAGTGTTGTGGCATCATAGCTTACAGCAACCTCAAACTCTTGGGCTCAAGTGATTCTCTTGCCTTAGCTTTCCAAGTAGCTGGGACTACAGGGGCCTACCTCAATGCCCAGCTATTTTTAGACGCAAGATCTTACTCTTGCTCAGGCTGGTGTGGAACCCATGAGTTCAGGCAATCCATTGGCCTTGGCCTAAAGTGGGGTGGGAGGAGTGCTAGGATGACAGGTGTGAGTCACTGCTCCCAGCCTTTATTTTGTTTAATGTCTGCTAAATAAACATGCTTATGTGAGCCACTTGTTGAAGAAAAAAATCAATAAATATCTTCAAAAAATTACATAATTCATCTTTAAATTGATAGTATGGTATTTGCATGACACAAAAGATTTTACTGATCTTTCCTATCTATCCAAAGATAGAATTGTATTTTAATACAATTGAATGGTATTTTAATAAAATTTACCACAGATATGACAACCTGTAGCAACTACTTTGTGGACTTTAGTTTCAACTTATTTACTATAATAATTTATCTATGAATGAAGCATGAATTAATTTCCCACATAGGGCTAGCTCCGTAACCTTATCTCAGCACCTTCCTTTCCCCCTTCATTCTAGCCAAAATGATACATCAGAAGTTACATTTGCAATTTTTCCATAAAGCATTTTTAATTGGAAATAATTTCAAAAAAATTGTAAGAGAATTCCTACACACCCTTAGCCCAGATTCACCAAATTGTTAATATTTTGCCACATTTTCACTCTTTAAATATGCAAACTGTTGTATATATTTATAATTTATTTATTTTCCTGAACATGTTTAGCTTTCTTTAATCTGAAGCCATTCTCTGGCCATTGTTTTTTATGTCATGGACACTGTTTGCAAATTCATAGGCTAACCATTTTATAGAATGCTTCTCAACTTAGGTTTGTCTGAAGGTTTTTCCTGATTATGTTCAGATTATGCATACCTGGCTGTAATACTACATAAATCATGTGGTGTCCACAGATACCCCATCTGTAGGCATTTTAAGTTTGTTAGCCCCTTAGTGGTGATGTTAATTTTGATCATATATCAAGGTGTTTTCTAGTCTCCACTGTATAATTCCTATTTTCTCCGTGTAGCTAATTTGTGTGAAGATACTCTGAAATCCTGCAAATACCCTATTCTTCATCAAACTTTTTCTTCTGGAGTTAACATCCATTGATGATCTTTGCCTGAGATCAACTAAGATTGATCTTTGCCTTTCATCAACTAAGATTGTGAAATAGTAACTTTTCAACCTTGCCTCTCCCTTCTACTTAAGTATTAGTTGATATACTTTAAAAAGAGCTTTTTGTCCACATCACAAAGTCCCAAAGTTGCAGAAACTAATGCGGAGGTGGAGAGAAGGGAACACTTTTACACTGTGGTGGGACTGCAAACTAATACAGCCTCTTTGGAAAGAAGTATGGAGCTTCCTCAAAGGACTCCAATTAGACCTCTCATTTGATCCTGCAATCCCATTACTAGGCATCTACTCAGAAGAAAAACATCATTTTATCATAAAGACATTTGCACTAGAGTGTTTTCTCTCTTTCTCTCTTTCTTTCTTTCTTTCTTTTCTTGTAGAGACAGAGTCTCACTTTATCACCCACGGTAGAGTGCCGTGGGGTCATACAGCTCACAGCAACCTCCATCTCCTGGGCTTAGGCAATTCCCTTGCCTCAGCCTCCCAAGTAGCTGGGACTACAGGCACCTGCCACAACACCTGGCTATTTTTTTTGTTGCAGTTTGTCCTGGGCTGGGTTTGAACCTGCCACCCTCGGTATATGGGGCCAGTGCCCAGACTACTGAGCCACAGGCCCCACCCTGCACTAGAATGTTTATTGCAGCTCCATTTACTATCGCCAAAATGTGGAAACAACCTAAATGCCCGTCAACCCTGGAAAGGATTAACAGACTGTAGTATATGTATACCATGGAATACTATTCAGCCATAAAGAGATGGAGACTTTTTATCTTTTATATTAACCTGGATGGAGTTGAAACACAGTCTCCTTAGTCAAGTATCACCAGAATGGAAAACCACATATCCACTGTAACTCTATACTCATATGAAGCCAGTAGATGATCTAATACATGCCCACATAAGAGAAAAACCCAATTCAATTCAAATTGGTGGGGGGAGACAGAAGGAGGGAAGGTGCTTGCTGTGCTCCCACTTAATGGACACAGCGGAAGGGTGTATGGTAGACTTTCTGGGTGTGGAACACAACTAACAAATGCATATACTGTAACCTAGTTGTCTGTGTCCTTACATTAATCTGAAATTTAGAAAAAGAAAGATCTTTTCTTTCTTTCCACTTATTATCTGTATGGTATCATAGCTTCTTACTTCATTGGTTATAATTCATTCCTATCTTTATTTATTTAAAAAGTTTTTATTGGGCCAGGCATGGGTGACTCATGCCTGTAATCTCAGCACTCTGGGAGGCTGACGTGGGTGGATTGCTTGAGCTCAGAAGTTTGAGACCAGACAAAGCCAGAGTAAGACCTTGTCTCTAAAAATAGGCAGGTGTTGTGGCGGGCGCCTATAGTCCCAGGTACTTGGAAGGCTGAGGCAAGAGAATCGCTTGAGCCCAAGAATTAGAAGTCGCTGTGAGCTGTGACACTCTACTGAGAGTCAACATAGTGAGACTCTGTCTCAAAAAAAAAAAATAAGTTTTTATTTCAATTAGCAAAAAGTTTTTAATTAAAAGACTCCATTTTAGAGAAGTTTTAAGTTTACAGAAAAATAGAACAGAAAAAAAGAGAGTTCTCATATATATCCCCTCCGCCCACCCCCTTCCTACTTTCCCTTGTTAGCATCGTGCATGGTGTGGTACATTTCTTACAGTTGACGAACCTATACTGATCCATTATTATGAACCAAAGTCCATAGTTTACATTAGGATTCACTCTTGGGTGTTGTACATTCTCTGGGTTTGACACACGCGTAATGTTATGTATCTGCCATTCCAGCACCATACAGAAGAGCTTCACTGCCCTAAGTAACCCCTGTGCTCCACCAACTCATCGTCCTTATTTATTTTAATGCTCAAATTGTCCCCAATTTGGTCAGTGGTAGCCACTTCAAGCTGACTCCTGTTCCTTTTGATATGCCCTCATCATTTTTTTAAGCACGTCTTTACGTTCTAGCACAAGATGTTTTGGTCCCGTCTTTTATTTAATCCTGCCCAACGCTAAAATCAGTCATTTCTGTAAGGGACCCTGGTTTCTTTGAATAGGGAATGGTAGAAACCACGATTTGGGCACTAAAACTTTTTGTTCTAATTAATTTGTTGAGTGCATGTTTTCTTCTTTCCCCTTGTGGCTAACAAAGAAAAAGTAGTTCCTTAGTGTATCACATTTGAAAAGGACATGTTAGAAACACCTGTGCTTTAGGGCAGATTGTTATATAATTACATGACAGACTTCTCTTCTTTCTTCTAATCGCCAGCCACAGTTCTTCTATGTCTTTGAATAGTATCGCAGGCTAAGGAATATGTTTTGGCTTATCGTCATGCTGTGGTAAGAAGAACAAGGGGCATGTGGCCTTTTGTTTTTGCTGCTAAGAATCTCTAGGTCAGGGCCAGTGCCAGGGCTCACCCTGCAAACCCAGCACTCTGGGAGGTGGAGGTGGGCGGATAGCTTGAGTTCAGGAGTTTGAGATCAGCCTGAGCAAGAGTGAGACCCGAACCCTAAAAATAGCCGGGCATTGTGGTGAGCACCTGTAGTCCCAGCTGCTTGGGAGGCTGAGGCAAGAGGATGGCTTGAGCCTGAGAGTTTGAGGTTTCTGTGGGCTATAATGCCACAGCACTCTACTGAGGGCTAAAAAGTAAGACTCTGTCTCAGAAAAAAGGACCTCTAGGTCAGGCATGGTGGCTTAGCCTGTAATCCTAGCAATTCAGGAGGCCAAGGTGGAAGGATCACTTCGAGTCAGGCATTCAAGACCAGCCTGAACATAGTGAGATCCTGTCTCCACAAAGAGAAGAAAAAACGAAAAAGGAAAATTAGCCAGATGTGGTGGCTTGTGCTTATAGTCTTCGCTACTGGGAAGGCTGTGGCAGGAGGATCCCGTGAGCCCTGAGTTTAAGCCTGCAGTGAGCTGTCATGATGACGCCACTGCACTCCAACTCTGGCAACACAGTGAGACCCCGTCTCAAAAATCCCAAAACTAAAACAACAAACAAAAAAACCAAAGAAACCCCCCAATATCCATTTATGAATATTGTCACCAATTGTGAAATTTTGTACAGAACCAGACTGAGTGAGTATCACATGACTTTAAACACTTGAAATGTGAAAATGCTGTGAAGGCTATGTTAACCAGTTTGGTGACAATATTTCAGATTGTATATAAAATCAGCACATTGTACCCGTGATTGCATTAATGAACATAGCTATGATTTAATAAAAAAACAAAACAAAAAACTTGAAATGTCAGGGCTTGCTCTTTGGGAAAACGTCCTCCTATGGCAATGGCTTCACAGTGCGGCTAGCTAACACACCAAGGCTCAATAGACTTTAGGAAGAGGTGACTGGTTACTGACAAAAGGTGTGAATTCATTTCAAAAATAGGCTTTTTGATGATTTAAAAAAAATAATCGACTTCAGGTGGTCATTGTTTTTTATATTGTAATGCGTTCATACCAGGAATAGGAGATGGGCCAGTTGTACTTTAATGGTATTGTCTTTATTTTTTTCATTTTTTTGAGACAGAGCCTTAAGCTATTGCCCTGGGTAGAGTGCTGTGGCGTCACAGCTCACAGCAACCTCAAACTCCTGGGTTTAAGCGATTCTCTTGCCTCAGTCTCCCCAGCAGCCGGGACTACAGGCACCCACCACAGCCTGGCTATTTGGGGGTTGTAGTTGTCACTGTTGTTTTGCAGGTCCGGGCTGGATTCGAAACCACTAGCTGTGCAATATGTGGCTGGTGTCTTAGCTGCTTGAGCTACAGGCGCCACCCATGGTATCGTCTTTAATTTCCAATTTATTTACAAGAATCTTATCACCTATTTTCTGTTAGTTTAGTTAAAACTGGCTAACATAACCTGTAAAAACACATCAGGCCACATGAATGGTTAGACATAGCTATCAGCTCCAAGTGAGCAAATGGAAATGTCTCTGCACATTTCTGCTTTGTGAGTTTCCCGCTCTGCTCTCAGGGATGTCATCATCACTGAATGTGACATGTGATCGTCTGACATTTAGGCTAAGAGAAGGTGCTAGTGTCAGGTGATAGATCAAGTATTCTTAAAGCTTAATTTAGTTCTTATTACAGAATGTGAATAGAACTTCATTGTACCTCAGTGAACCCTTTATTTCAACACAAACCCTTAGGGAGTGTGCACCCCAGGTTAGAAACCACTGCTCTAGAACCTTTCAGAAGAGTGACTTCGCTTCTTTCTGGGCAGAAAGGTTGGTAGAAGAACGTGTAGAGTCACTAGCTGCCCACACTCCCAGGCAACGGACTTTCAGGGTGTACTAACATCAGCCCCTGATGCTCACAGAAGAATCTGAGCAGGTATACTCTGCAATCTCCAGAATTGCCTTTCTCTTGGGTGCTGTTCAGAACTGCAGATCAGGCAACTAAGTAAAAAATAACGAACAGCAGGGAAGCTCAACTCGTTTGGTGACAAGGGGTAGGGTGACCTGCAGTAAGACGTATTTACATGGAGATAGTGAGTAAGTAGAAGGTTACTCAGGAAAAGAAGGGGATACGGTGTTCCAAGCAAAGGGAGCAACATATTTGAATGTCAGCCTTTAGTTTAGATTGAGGAAAGATTGAGGCTGGCTTCACACTCACTGCATGTGGGGAAAGGCAGATGTCTGCTTTTAACTGATAGTAAGGAGAAACCACACCCCTTTCCAACCTTAATTTCCTTTGGTAATTAAGTATCTTCCAAACAGACACTGGGCCTACTGGTTAAGAGTATGAGTTCTGAAGTTGACTTGACCTGGGTAGTATCCCAACTCCATCACTCTGGGACCTTGGCCAGGTTATTTGATGTTGTTTTCTTATGGGGAGCATAACAGTATGTCTGCCACAGTGGCGTGATGTATAAATTAATGAATAATGTGAGGAGTTTAGTCAAGTATCTGGCACATGGCGCTCAATAAATTCTGGTTATTTTTCCCCCCTGAATATTGTCGTTATTGTTTTTTCTACTTCTGAAAATCTAAAGGCTCATTTAGCCCCAACGGTCAAAACTTCATAGTCTGCAACCTCAGTCAAGCTGAAATGGAAAACCTTCCACATTCGTTTTAGAGCTCTCCCCCACCACTTCTCATTTTCAACAGATGTTCTTCCCCCAAACTCCAACTTTCTTGGAAAATACAAGGAATAAACAGATTGGGTCTCAGCTTTCCCAGCACTAAAACCTTCACCTCACCTGTACCTGCATCTATTCTTTCTTTCCTTCTCTTACTGGGAAGGCATCCTTCTTTGAGTGAAATGATGACCTCTGTGGTTCTATAAGCAACCTCTTTGGAGGGCTGGATTTTCATGGAATATTTTTCCTTTCTCTTATGATTTCATCTTCTTCCTGTGGTTCCTGCTCATCAACAGTTAAAGGTTCTCAAGTCTCTCCCTAAAAAGACACAGCCTTCACTCCCTCTGAGCTATCCTTTGTCTCATTGTTCATTTGTAGCTACATTTGTCCACAACTGTCTTTGTTTTCACTCTTCTCATTTATTCCTAAACCCTATGATTGTGCTTACTCTATTCTTGCCAAGATCATCAACTAATTTCCAGTGTTCAGACCACTGGACTCTCCTTAGCCTTTCTCTGCTTCTCAACAGCATTTGGGATCTGTCATTCCCTGTGCCTGTCCTCTCAGGGTCTCATGATTCCATACTCATTCATCTGTCTCTTTGCCCTTCTTCCCAATCTCCAGAGCTTGTGACTTAACTATTGGTATTACTCACACCAGTTTTTCCTAGTTTACCTTCTCTTCTTATTTTAAGTGCTCTCCTCAGCCTGGCTTGGCTGCTCACACCTGTAATCCTAGCACTTTAGGAGGCGGAGGCAGGTGGATTGTCTGAGCTCAGGAATTTGAGACCAGCTTGCTCTTTGAGCAAGAGCGAGACCCTGGTCTCTAAAAATAGCTTGGTATTGTGGCGGGCACCTGTTGTCCCAGCTACTTGAGAGGCTGAGGCAAGAGAATCAATCACGTGAGCCCAAGAGTTTGAGGCTGTTGTGAGCTACGAGGCCATAGCACTCTACCAAGGGTAACAAAGTAAGATTCTATCTCAAAAAAAAAAAAAAAAGAAAGAAAGAAAAAGAAAATGCTCTCCCCTAGTGGCCTTGACCCCTTCTGAGTTCACTGTTATTTATGCTGATGGCTCCCAAACTTGTCTTCAGCCTAGATTTGTCTCCTGATCTCAAGCTTTTAAATCTGCTAACTTGTTGGAAATGAGAGGAGGGGCTTTTATTCTCCAACTATTCTTTTTTTTTTTTTTTTTTGAGACAGAGCCTCAAGCTGTCACCCTGGTTAGAGTGCTGTGGCATTACAGCTCACAGCAACCTCCAATTCCTGGGCTCAAGCGAGTCTCTTGCCTCTGCCTCCCAAATAGCTGGGACTGCAGGCGCCCACCACAACGCCCGGCCATTTTTTGGTTGCAGCCGTCATTGTTGTTTGGCAGGCCCGGGCTGGATTCAAACCTGCCAGCTCAGGTGTACGTGGCTGGCGCCTTAGCCCACTGAGCCACAGGCGCCGAGCCTATTCTCCAACTATTCTGCTCCCCATTTCAGGAGTCTGGCTCCAGGCCAAAATCTTATGTGGATCTTTCAGTCTTGTTTGTTTGTTTTTGTGAGACAGTCTCTGTCACCCTGGGTAGAGCACTGGGGTGTCATAGCTCACAGCAACCTCAAACTCTTGGACTCAAGCCATCCCCTTGCCTCAGCTTCTAGAGCAGCTGGGACTACAGGCACCCACCACAGCTCCAGACTAGTTTTTCTATTTTTAGTAGAGATGGGGTATCACTCTTGCTCAGGCTGGTCTAGAGCTCCTGAGCTCAAACTATCTACCTTCCTTGGCCTTCTAGGGTGTTAGGATACAGGTGTGAGCCACCACACCTGGCCGGTCTTTCAGTTTTAACCGCAGAAATTACACAGCTTTGTTTACCAGACCTCATGGGGGAAACTGCCCTCCCACACAAGACTTGGTGCACAGCAGAGCGGAGCAGTTCTCTAGAGAACTTTGTGATCAAAGACTCAGGCCCCACCTCCACCCACCAAGCCTTGCTCAGAAGCACGTGAGCATTCTCAGCCCAGGCACCTGGATTCAGAAGCCCCCTTACTGGGGTGCTTGGCTGAAACACTTTTCTCTAATTCGATTCAGTATCTGTCCACTCTCACCCCCCTCCTTTCTCCTTTCCTCCAGCTCATAAAGACAGAGGAGCTCATTATGGCAGCGAGACAGTTTTTTCTTTCTGATTCACATCTGACTATAGACCCTCTGCTGAGCCTTTCTGTGAGGTAACGAGAACACTGGGAAGCTGGTGCTGGTTTTTGCTTCTTGCCTGACAAGCAAATAAAGTTATTTTGCTCGGTTATCACTTTTGGTGGTACTCTCCTAATGGACACCTGATTTCTTGACACCATTTAGTGGGCCTTTTCTGTTTGAAGACTCATGTCTCTCTAAAGCTCAAGAAAATTTTCTTGTGTTATTTTTGTGCTTGGGGTTTGGTGAGCTTCTTGGATTGGTGAGTTTACAGTTTTCATCAAGCACGGAAAACTACTGGTTATTCTTTTTCCAATATTTTTTTCTTATCCTCACTTTACTCCTGTTCTCATGCATGAGATTACTTGAAGTTGTGCGCACTGATTTCTTTTTCGCTGGCCTTTCCCCCCTCTGTTAGTCATGCTGGATTATTTCTACTGCTATATCTTCAAGTTTACACCTCTTCTGCAGTGTCTAATCGGTTTTTAATACTAATCCAGCACATTTGTCATGTCAGATATTAGATTTCCAGCTAGAAGAAAAAAAACCTTTATGTCTCTTCTTAGGATACTACTGCTTTTCTCTATCTTCTGGAACATATGAAATACAGTTTTAGTAATAGTTGTAACGTCTCAGTCTACTAATTCTATCAACTGCTTCTTCTGATTTAGTTTTCTTCTTGTCAAGTTTATTACCCTAAAGCGGCCTTCTTATGTATTACAAGTTTGGCCTAAGGGTTTCTCCACACCTAGTGAACTATAGACCGTAACCTCCTCTTGTAACAAGTAACTGAGTCTCAGCCTGTAGTGCCCAGGAGTTCCACAAAGACCACACTGCCAAACACGCCAAATTGACAGCAGAGTCCTTTTATTGAAGAGCCAGCTGGCAACTCCCTCTGTGTCCCCAAGGGGTTTCTGAGAGCAGCCCCGAGTGCTTAAGGAGTCAGGTTTTTTTTGAGACAGAGCCTCAAGCTGTCACCCTGGATAGAGTGCTGTGGCATCACAGCTCACAGCAACCTCCAATTCCTGGGCTCAAGTGAGTCTCCTGCCTCCACTTCCCAAGCAGCTGGGACCACAGTCGCCCGCCACAACGCCTGGCCATTTTTTTGGTTGCAGCCGTCATTGTTGTTTGGCAGGCCCGGGCTGGATTCAAACCTGCCAGCTCAGGTGTACGTGGCTGGCGCCTTAGCCTGTTGAGCCACAGGCACCAAGCCAAGGAGTCAGGTTTTTGTTTTTTTTTTTTGTAAGACAGAATTTAATTTTTTATTAAATTAATTTAATAAAAATTTTTATTAAAGAATTTTTTTTGTTAGACAGAAAAGAATACAGAAAACATTAAGGCACCTGTTAGAGGGAGAAAATTCTAGTGGGGAGAGAGAAGCTCTCTCCGTTTCTCTCCCAGTCTTTCCCCATCTTCTCCTTTAGGCCTTTAGTCTCAGGGTATATATAGGTGTATGGGTTCCTTGGCCAGGAAACAAATGAATACAGTTCCTTCTGCCAGTGGCAAGGTGAATGAATGTACCAATGAATCAATACAGTCCTTTCATGGAATTGAGGCCTAGGAAATTCACAAGAAATTGACCTAGACATAGGAGATGGGGGTTCCACATTTAGTCTTAAGTGTGAAATGAATGCGACACCAAGGCACAGGTGTCTCCTCAGCAGTTGTCCAGCCTTTTTGGCAATTGGAGCCTCTGGTGGAGGTTGGAGGTCCCCCTCCTTGCCTGTCATCCAGCCCGCTGGCTCTTCAGCTGGCTGCCACACCACCGACACTGCTAAGGAGGAGGCAGAAGGTCCGCCAGCCCCGCTGAGCTGGTTAGGGTGCCAATTGTTCTGCATCAATTCTCCCTTTCTGAGTGGAAACTCCAACTGCTGTTAGGGAAAAGAGGCGAAGACTCAATCTAACTGCTTCCTGCTGAATCGGGCGATGATAGAAGGGGACAGTTGGGGTTTCTTCCTTTTCTTATTTTCAAAGTAACTTATGTAGTCTCGAGATCATGAAAAAACACACACTCCTTTGTAAAGTACCATGAAAATGAAGCTGAGCTGAAAATACTTCACAGCTACCTTGTTCCTTTTTTTGGCTTTTTCATAATCTCACGTTTTCCCCCTTGACTTCCCTGGACTGAGATAAATTAACGTAAGTCTCCGAGTGTGTGTCTGCTATTGGTGTTCTGCCTCTCCCGTGTTTTGTATGTATTTTGCTTTATGAAGGTGAATGCTATTATGCTGTGTTATTTGGTGCAGAGCTATTCATTCATTGTCAAAGTCATCCTTTACCTTGATTTAGTACCATCTTAGCTTCACGTGATGTTTTTTACCATGAATTCTACACTCTCTGATATTAATGTTGTATCCCCTGCTTTCTTTTTGTTTGATTTTTTCCTGGTACACGTCTATCTTTTTATTTCTAGCCTTCTAAGCCACTATTATTTATTAGTTAATTAACTCCAAAGTGATGTGCCTACCTTTCCAACTATGAAGTGTACTGATACACAAAGAAGCTACGGTCTCCCAAGGACTGTGAAAGATCATGTCACTTCAAATCAGACAAATCTCAATTCAAATCTCAGCTTCCACTTACAGTGTCATTCTATAACATCAAAACTGAAAATAGGCACTTTGCTCAGGGAGAGCAAAGGAGGAACAATTAAGTAAACAGCAGGAAGCCTTCCTATAGGAAGCAGCTTACCAAGTTCTACAGGAACTTCCTACAGGCTTCCCACTTGGGGTCATACTCATCTCCTGGGTTCTTTTTTTTTTTAATAGTTTTGGCCGGAGCCAGGCTTGAACCCACCACCCCCGGTATATGGGGCCAGCACCCTACTCCTTGAGCCACAGGCACCGCCCAATCTCCTGGGTTCTTGTGGCGACTTCATCTTTATCCTGAGACGACTCCTTGCCTGCGTGTTGTGCAATATGCAGCTGACGCGTCTCTGTCTGGTTTGACTCTCTTATGTGGGTTTTACCACTATGCCTAGCAGAGTTCGTGGTTATTAAATGAAGAAAAGATCTGTGTACTGAGTAAAATCAATATTCATTTCATCAGAAATTGGCAACTTAGAGCACAAGTGAAAAAAAAAAATCAAGATACCACGTTTTCTAAATTTTCTCCAGATATCTTTCCAAAAGGACCATATTAGTTGCATTCCCACCAGCAATGTAGTAGTGTTTCCTTTTCTCCACATCCACGCCAGCATCTCTGGTTTTGGGAGTGTTCCAAATAAGTTGATCCCACCTTCCCTACAAGATAATTATATATCTTCACCTATTGCCAGGTACACTTTCCATGGCTCCCTGAGGAGGACCATGTTTTCCCACTCCATTGTCAGTCTCAACGGCATGACTTGTTTTGGCCAATGATATATGAGCAGAAGGTTTAAGTTCATTTGCTAGCTAGCTCTCATACTCTTTGTATTGCATATAGGACCTATTCTTTCATATTGGGTCCTAAAATGAAAGCAGACAGCTGGAGCCAACCCATGACAGACATACAATCCTGAGTGAGAAATATCCTTTGTTGTCATAAGCTACTAAGACTTTGAGGTTATTTGTTACTGCAATGTAACACAGCAAAAACTGACTGATACACATAATCAATAGATGTTAAATTCAATTACAATGAAAGATGGCAACAATGAAAATATCTTTATTTTTACAGATTTCCAATAAACAATGTTCATCGTGACAAAATTCCAGTTTCTTACAACACCAAATTTAGGTCATTCCCTGATATTCACTCGTTGAATCCTAAACTGTGGTCCTAATTTGGCACAAAAAAAGCTTGCCCTACTGAAGGATCTGAGGGTGTTAAGCAGTGCTGTATTTTAACACATAAATGAGCAGTAAATTCCGTTGGAATGTGAGCTAGTGGTCTACAGTGCTAATTTGAATTTCCCTTCATATTTAGAAGCAAAATGGAGTCCAGAATGTTGTCCCAGCTTCTTAAACAACGAACGACCATGACATTCACTTGAGTTAATGATCTTCTGGCTTCCAAATCCTTTGACTTCTGACTGCTTCTGTTTTTTGGAAGCTGAAGCTGTTTGAGTAACTTTTTTAAAATTATTTTCTTTTTAGTTAACTGAATTCCCTACTCTTATGGAGTGGCACTCTTAGGAATGTGGCACTATTGGGACACTTTGCTGGTGTGCTCCTTCTCATGCTGGCTTTCTGAAAGGGCCTCTTCCTTACTCTGATCAGCTTCTCTTCTTCTTTTTTTTTTTTTTTTTTTGCAGTTTTTGGCCAGGGCTAGGTTTGAACCCGCCACCTCTGGCATTTTGGGCCAGTGCCCTACTCCTTTGAGCCACAGGCACCACCCCAGCTTCTCTTCTTGTTCTCTCTTCACTATATCTTATGATGCTTCAAAGCCACTCAGTTTCTTTTTTTATTACCTTATGAGCTATCTATGATGAGCAAGTATTAAGGATTCTTCGATGGGGGCAAACTGCATATAAAAGTTAAAACCTTCATTTTTTTTCCCCTCTTAAAAAATTACAAATGAATATTGAACTGTCTGACTGAATGATATGATTGTCCCCAGGGGATGGAGTAGTGTGACAAAATTGGCTGCCAGGGAAAAGAAGTTGTGAGGAGAGGGCCCCTATTTTTACCTTCGCCCTAATCTCATCTATCCAAGTAGAACCGTAACAGGCCACTATCCTATCAGTCTACTCACTATTATCAGTTATAAGAGACAGAAGCTGAATTCCAATTAGCTTTAAATATATATCTCACGTATGTATCATATATGTACATAGATATAATATATGAAAGGACTGCTTGCTATGTATATACTGTGGGAGAACAAATTTCCCTTTACCAACTTAGGTTGAAGTGGTGAAATTCAACCTAACCTGTGAATTAACGGACAACAGATATAGAAAAGTTAACTTTGGATTTGGCACCTGTGGCACAGTAGTTATGGTGCCGACCACATGCACCAAGGGTGGCGGGTTGGAACCTGGCCTGGGCCTGCTAAAGAACAATGACAACTGCAACCAAAAAATAGCCAGGCATTGTGGTGGGCACCTATAGTCCCAGCTACTTGGGAGGCGGAGGCAAGAGAACCACTTAAGCCCAAGAGTTTGAGGTTGCTGTGAGCTGTGATGCCACAGCACTCTACTGAGGGTGACATATGAGACTATCTCAAAAAAAAAAAAGAAAGAAAAGAAAAATTAACTATGTTATGTAGACAGAAATGCAGTTCTCTTTGGGGGAAAGGACAAGGACAGGGGCCCCTGGGCCCCATCCCGGTGCTGCCTATTCCAATCCTGTCCCAAGTGAATTCTCACACTGGGGAGGAGGGACCGCCCTACCAATCAGAACTTAGCATGCCAACTGCAAAAGGCTGTAGAAGATCGTCTAGCCCTCATGCCAAGCCACATAGCTACAGTAGAGTCTTTTAAGATGACGTAGAACAGCCTTAAGACCATGTCACTAGCTTAAATCCACTTTGTGGTCCACGTCCTCCAATGAGCTTTCAGAGAGGCTCATGGGAGGTCCGCATGTGCAGTAAGACTCTGGTTCCGGGTGACCTTTGCACCAGGAGGTATAAAACAGGAGCACGGCCATAACCAAAGCCTTTTCTTGTCATGACAATGGGGACCTATCGCTGTCTACGGGGAAGATACCTATCACATCTTACTCTGTAAAGCTATTTTTCTCCTTCTCAATCAATTTTGTTTCGTGCTCACCTTACTTTGGGGTATCTGGTCATTCTTTGGCCAAGAGCACCCCAAGAACTGAAGACACAGCTGCCTGAAATCTGACATTTTCCATTCATGTGGGAACACTCAATAAGAGATGCCATGCTCAACAGCCAGGGGTAAGGGTTTACCTACCAGCTTAACAAAAGAGGTTTTAGGGATTTAATGGGAAAGTGCAGAGAGTTCTACTGGGCTTTTTCATGCCACTGCTACCTGGTAGTCTTCTTCCAGACCAAAGCCACTGCTTGGAGGTAGGTGGTATTTATGGCAGCTAAATTCACCTCCTGGTGCTATGGAGTCAGTAATCTGTCAAACAGAAAACTCCCTGGGCGGGGGTGGGGGGTTAATGGCAGCTGTATTTATGGGAGGTTCTGCTTAAATTTAGATAAGGCAGTGTTTTCCAACATTTTTTATGTCATGGCACACTTGAACCTATAAACTTCCAGGGCACACTTAAATTATGCTCATCAAAAAAAAAAAAAAAAGAGTACAAAAAAGAATATACTTACTATGCTTTGAACTTCTGTTAAAAATAATTTAATTAATGATCTTTAAAAATTTTGGAGGCACACCTAAGATTCTCTCTTGGCACAATGCTTGGTGTGAAAGAAATCACTGCAGATCTCGCCTATTGTGCACAATGTGAGGGTGTTCAGCATGCCCTGTGGGTGAAGGGCTCAACTACAACTTGAACTTTACCTTAGAATCGAAAACAATGTGACCTAAACATTTGTACCCTCATACTAACTTGAAATTAAAAAAAAAAATCAGCTTGGTGCTGGTTGCTCAGTGGTTCGGGTACTACCCACATTCACTGGGGCTGGTAGGTTCGAACCTGGCTGGGCCTGCTTAAAAAAACAATGACAACTACAACAAAAGAATAGCCAGGTGTTGTGGTGGGCACCTGTGGTCCCAACTACTCGGGGGACTGAGGCAAGAGAATCTCTTAAGCCCAAGAGTTTGAGGTTGCTATGAGCTGTGATGCCATGACACTCTACCAA